>JAASAY010000002.1:0-93676 GCA_014822085.1 Fusarium stilboides
TCCTTTTCTTTTCCCCCCTCGGCCTATTTTCTCCCCTTCCCTTCTTCCACCCCACGACGCCCTCTTCCTAACATCTACCTACACCCATACCATTTCGACGACGACTTCACGAGTTTACGTCTGTCAACAGCTGCTGAGATTTCTCTTCTTTTCTCAGTCCTGACCAGAATTTCTACGCATCACCGGAGTCCTTACCGAGTTTTTACTCTTCGACCGTTCTCGATTACCTTTTAGCCAACGCTACCGCAGCACTCAAAAGCTCAGCGCTGCACGCGTTTTGACCGCCTCCAAACCTCAACGCTCCGCTTGCAGGTATGTACAAGCCAGCATACATGTTTTGTTTGTTTTGAATGCTCCTTTTTCCTTGCTTTGGACGCTTTGAACATGCGTTGTTTTTACTTCCTGTTCTCTTTTCGGATGCCCCGACTCGTGTCAACGCGGGTTTTTCTTGTCACTGTTTGAGGCTTGTCGGGCGACTCGCTCTTACGTCGAGTTACGTCGGGTTTGCCTTGTGGCGTTGTCCACCGCCCTTGTCAAGCCTGATTCTCCCCCGACCCAATTTTGCCCCTCTCACTGCACACATCGCTGCCATTTCTCTTCTCCTTTCATCCTTCCATCCATCCACTTTTAACCTGGATACAGCTGGTGCTGACTTTTATAGCCAACGTAGGCTCGCAGATCACCGAAAACTTTTGCACTCACTTTCATTGCTTCCACTCCCACGGGACGGAACACATCAATCCTCAACATGACGACCATGGTACGCTCACAACCTTCCTCATTCGGGTTTCATCAAATGGAGCCTCAACGGCATGATACCGAGAACGAAGCTGTTGGATATTTGGGAGGCATCTCTAGGCCTCTTTCATGATCCCCTGCGTGACTCGTCATCATGGCGATGGGCCTGATTTGAGAAGATGTGTATAGTTGAATCATCTACTAACTTTGTAGCAGGATCTCCGTGTCGGTAATAAGTACCGTATCGGTCGAAAGATCGGTTCCGGTTCTTTCGGTGATATTTACCTGGGTACCAACATCATCTCCGGTGAGGAGATTGCTATCAAGCTCGAGTCCGTCAAGGCCAAACACCCTCAGTTGGAGTATGAGGCCCGTGTCTACAAGTCTCTTGCCGGTGGTGTCGGCATTCCCTTCGTTCGCTGGTTCGGTACCGAGTGCGACTACAATGCCATGGTTCTCGATCTCCTCGGCCCCAGTCTGGAGGATCTCTTCAACTTCTGTAACCGAAAGTTCTCCCTCAAGACAGTTCTTCTCCTTGCCGATCAGCTCATTTCCCGGATCGAGTACATCCACGCCAAGTCCTTCATCCACCGAGATATCAAGCCCGACAACTTCCTCATGGGTATTGGCAAGCGTGGTAACCAAGTCAACGTTATTGATTTCGGTCTTGCCAAGAAGTACCGAGACCCCAAGACTCACTTCCACATCCCTTACAGAGAGAACAAGAACCTGACTGGCACTGCTCGTTATGCCTCCATCAACACCCACTTGGGCGTTGAGCAGTCCCGACGTGATGATATGGAGTCTCTCGGTTACGTCATGCTTTACTTCTGCCGTGGCTCTCTTCCCTGGCAGGGCCTGAAGGCTGCTACCAAGAAGCAGAAGTACGACCGTATCATGGAGAAGAAGATGACCACTCCCACCGAGGTTCTTTGCCGTGGTTTCCCCAACGAGTTCGCCATCTACCTGAACTACACTCGATCTCTCCGTTTCGACGACAAGCCCGACTACAGCTACCTCCGCAAGATCTTCCGTGACTTGTTCGTTCGCGAGGGCTTCCAGTACGATTACGTCTTCGATTGGACCGTCTACAAGTACCAGAAGAACGCCCAGGCTATTGCCCAGGCTGCTGGTCAGGCCAACCCTGAGGACGACGAGAAGGCCCGTGCCAGCCGCACCAACGCCGCCACTGCCGGCCAGTCTGCTGCCAAGCCCAATGCTATCCCCAGCACTCGCCGCAAGATGCTTGAGCGCGGCGCTGGCGTTGACACTCCCGACACCAACCGTGCCATTGGTGGAAGCGACAGGATGTGAGTGATAAGTAAAGCCCATTTTTCCTTTTTGTCCTTCGTAAGGAATCTTTTTCCTTCGTGCGTGTAGTGTGTTTTTGTACCGCTGGCCGAAGGGAGATTTGCTGACAACTATTGCTGACTCAGTGGACGATAAACAGGCTTCGCTCAGCTTCAAAGGGAGCGGGACATGCCTCGGGCAGCTATCGGCCGAAATGATATCGAAACCGATCACACCTCACTTCTTGGGATCCTCACTTGTGGCGACCGACACTGGCGATATAAACCCAACATAGACACCCGGATGCAAGCTTTTTGAACAGCTGGATGGTTCTTCTGACCATCATCCTGCTAACTGATCGCTGTCGATTGTTGGGGCGCAGCTCGATCACGCCTATTTCCTACGCACTTGCTCTATCTTGTTCTTCGACGTATTTTTTTGGGGGATTCACGACTTTATGTATGGCTCGGGTGGCACTTGGTGGCAAGAGTGTTTTACAATGGATTGGCCCTTTGGGTACCGTCCTTTGCATAACCTCATCGCCGTCAGGGGACCTTCCTGAACGGCATGTCCGGTACTCCTCCTGGCTAGGTGTACCAGACCTGTGGGTTCGTGGCGGTGCTGCTCTCAAGGCAGCCTCACACCTCGGATGCCAGATAACAAGGCCGATTGTACATAATTCGCCCCGGGACTGAATTTGGGCCAACAATACGTGGTGGCTCACTATTCCGTCGATGCGGTACAGCTTCGATCCCGCCCAGCAGGCATTTTCCTTGATGTTTTCTTTTCTTTCGATTTCTATTAATTTGCACGGACGTTTGCTTTGGACTTTGAGTTTGCTCCCGCCCGTCGGAGGCAGCTTCTGGGGAGGTAATAGGGGACGACATCAAGGGGCAGAGTTGTACATGAAGCCATTCTGACACGTTGGCGTGGCTGGAAAGCAGATTGGAGCTCGTCTCTGATCTGTGGAATGCAGTCGATAATGGCGGGGGAGCTGTTGGTGCAGCGGCAGAGGGAGTGGCGGGAATCACCGGTCAGAGTAAAGGTCAGCTCCGGTCCCACGCTGTCTCAGCTTTGGTAGATGGAATTGGCAAGTAGTTGGGCGGCACGCCTGGTAAAGTCGGGACACCCTCCAGGGCAGATACGGCCTGGGAGCTGGTACGATACTCTTGTTCTGGTTTCTATAACCAGAGAACCCGACACCAGATGGCACGACCCAGCAGATGATGGGGCTCATGGTTGGCGAGTCAAGCAAGCATCCAACCAGTGGGCGGGCAACACATTTCATCTACACTCATCCATTCCTTCATTCGTTTCTTGATTGCGCCTTAGGTAGTCTACAAATTGAGTCTGTTTCTTATTTGGCATTTATTGCTCTGTCTTGAGAAATGTAAAGTGTCGTGATTGTTAGTTCCGTTTCCTACTCAAGCCGTATGTACTTAGGCCAAGGCAGATATCGAGACTCGTGTAAATCACGCTCCAAGTTGATATGCATGGCTTAGAAGCTGGCCAAGTGGGGAGAGAGGCGGGCCCAGATGAGGGGATTTGTTAGACCACCTCTAGTTAGGTCGTCGTTTTGTTGGAGGCACAGCCTCGAGCGGGCGTATAAGAAGCGATCATGGCATGAGAAGATTGGTCACATGTGGTAGAGAAGCACTCACGAGTCTTTTTTTGGCACGGATGCCGTTATCAGGTTATTGGATAAGTAGGTACTTTGGCTGGGTGTCTTGTCATATCATGAGGCGCTATACTACGCAGAGCAGATGCCTAGCTTATTCTACATGCTTAGGCTTGTAGGTTGGTTCTGTTTCTATGAGGCTGTACAGGCGCTTGCTTTTAGGTAGGTACTTAGGTATGGATCCATGTAATACAGACTGCGTAAGCGGCAGGAAGCAGGAAGGCCGAAGTAAGCTCATGGAAGTATTGTCTGTGTCCTTATTGTACCGAGGTTTTGGTGGCCTCCCGTCTCTGAGCAACTTGGATGGAAGGAGGGCACAGCTCAAGTCAGACGGTAACTTCCTAAGAAGTTAAGAAGTGTACCTTGCAGAAAGTGGAAGTAGGTGCACACGACCACAACTGAGATCTACCTTTTAAGGAGGGACTGAGAACACCGGATCACACCCTTTCCTCAAGTATAGCATTGACCATTGGATCTCGAATGATCATGTCTCCATGTCGACACCCACAGAGGAAGACGACGCGACGGTGATCGACGAAACCAAACATCAACCCCACATTTTCCTTGCATTCAGTTGCACTTGCAGCCCGTTCCAGATCCCCCGATCCCACCTGCCGTGCGCTTCTGCACCTGCACCAGCACCAGCCTCGTGCGCCCTTCTTCCTCTTTTAGGCTTATACTACCTACCTTATAGCGGGACCCTTGTTGTACTCTTCTCCTTCTCTGCTCTTCTCTTTTCTTAGTCCTTCTCTTGAGCTCTTGAACCTTTGATCTCTCTTTTACTTCATTCCGAGGGTGCCCTAGACTTCGAATGTAGTGGTTGTCATGACGCTATCGACTTCAACTCCTGCATCCACAACCTCATCCTCAATATCAACGTCACGCTCCAAGCCCTCAGGTTCCTCCACCTCCCATACGATGACGCCCCCTTCTGCTGCGTCCGTTGACTTGTTATACCTGACATTCAACTGCGCAAAGAACTTGCTCGATATTCCCGTCTTCAGCGCCCACTTGCAAACTGCTTTTCGCCAAAATGCAACCGATTTGCCCCAAGTCGTTGTTCTGTAAGCCGCCGATCCTCTTCGTCCCTGCGAAGGCGACAACACCCACTATATCGCTGCTGCCATGAACAATCATGAGATGCGAGACACGGCCGGCAATGGATATACATAAAGCACCAACATATCTTGTAGGGAGCACGGTACTGATTCGTGTTCTGTTCGCAGCTCTTTGCAAGAGGTGGCACCCTTGGCCTACTCCTTCATCGGTGGCTACTTCTTGAACACATACCTCTCACGATACGAACAAGCCATCAATATCGCCGCCCAACATGTTCTCGACGATATTACGAGCCGAGATAGCAATGTCGTTACCGTTACGCCCACTGCCCTGCCCTCGAAGCCATACACTCTCATACGAGGCAACAACGTCGGCTACACCGCCATCCTATTGTTTGCGCGCGATCCTTCACAGCTTAAGGATATTCAGGAGGCGGAAGTTGGTTTTGGCGCAGCTGAGATGGGTAACAAAGGTGCCGTCGGTTTGCGCATGCTATACGAAGGTGATAGTGGCTCATCTGAGCTGACGTTTGTCGCTACGCATCTGGCGGCTATGGAGTGGAACTTGCCACGACGCAACGCCAATTGGGCTGCTATCATGCGCGGCATGGCTTTTGGGAACCCAGAAGTGGTTGTGAATAGCTACAAAACCTCTGTCACACCATCTCCAGCCTCGACGCCGTCTGCTGAAGACCAGCCTGAACGTGTGCGTCTCCTCCACGATGAGCACGACGAGCAACACTCGCGCCTTCAACAGCAACTACACAATATCTCGGTGTTTAAGCCCACATCTCATCTCTTTGTCGCGGGAGACCTGAACTATCGTATATCCACTACATCTCCGCCTCCGTCCGCCGCCTTTCCCAGTCTTGATCCGGACTCGGAGAACTATTACCCAGACTTCTTCCGCCTGGATCAGCTTACACGTGAGCGCAATGCTGGTCGTACACTACATGGCTTATCCGAGCACGAAGTGCGCTTCCCACCAACGTACAAATACGATGTGCTACCGCCGCGACCTGGCACTCAGGAACCTGAGCTTGATGTGCCCTGGAAGTTTGCTGTTCATCGCTATCCGAGTTGGACAGATCGAATCTTGTTCCTCGATGTGCCTTCGTGGCTGAAGAAGGGAACCGATCAAGACCACAAGCTCAATGTTCGAGCCTATGACTGTCTTCCCGTCCTACGCATGAGTGACCATCGACCTGTCTTCCTCCGCGTCGATGTGCCCCTCATTGCACCGAGCGAGATGGCCCCGCCATCAGGTCTAGACCCTGATACAAGCAAGGACCCTCGAGCCCGGCTCCCCGTGGAGATTGACCCGGAGGCCTGGGAGCGCCGCGCAGCTGCACGCCGTAAGGAGGTCATGGCCGGCTGGAGCATGTATCTCTGGAGTACTAAACAGGGTGCCTGCATTCTAGCTACGGTTCTGGCTATTGGTGCTGGCGTATACTGGTTGTACCGGTTGTTCTAGGCCTGATTGTTTCCCAATTATTGCTTCAAAGTTATAGAGTCAAGACGGCATCTGTTATGCACGTGCTGGTGAGGACCCTAAAGAGTTCCCACCGATCATTTGTTTCATGCTTATTTCTTGCACGCGTGGGAATGCGTCTCTTGCCGGTTCCCCCTCACTCATTTTCCTTTCCTTTCCGACATTTTATAGACGAGCCATGGGAGCAGGCGAAACGGCCATGCATCATGTACACAGATACCTACTACACACTACATTAGCTTCATTGCTTGCTGGCAGGTCAGCCTTAAGCAGCAAGTAGATACATTAAACGAGGGACGAGTTATGTTTTAACACTAATCATTGCGGGCTTATTCACCAACTTCACAAAGGTTCACCGCATCATGACTCGATTTTCTGGGAATCATTTCCTTAGATTCATGCGCTTCAGCTACATGTAACTTGATTTATGAGCTAATCCATCCCTCGGACTAAGGTAAGAATACATAAAAACCAAAAGAGCTCGAATGAATATCGGGTACCAAGAAGCAATGCGGTGGTTTCTGGCCCCAAAGTCGTAATTCATGATCAAACGCCATTCTCCAGTCACTTTATCGTAAAGGCTTCACTGCAAAAGCTAATTGAAAGCCAGGCTCATTCCGCTGTTAACTCATGGTTCATGATGGTATGTTCATTTCTGAGGCGTCATCCAAGAAGCCTGTCTGTTGGTGTAGACATGATGATGGGCTACCTCTCTGGCGACCAAAGATAACTGATATGTTCAGTTTGTGTTTCGGTTGCTGATATGGTGTAAAGTTGTAAAGGGTGCGAAGCGCTCATCTGCGCCATTTCCCCCATTCAGAAGGTGGCTGGTCCTGAGCGGCAGCTGGGGGCCATCAGAAGTCAGCAAAGTACGGATCGTACTTCTCCGCCATCTCACGACCATAGGGCTCGCGAGACCCGTCGTCCTCGGGGTAGACGTCGAAGCATTGCGCGTCACCTGGGTATCGTATTGGGGGCTGGATGGGGCCCTTATGGCGGCGGTTGTACATGTCGTCCCAGTTGACCTCGCGGAAGAAGGGGTGAGACTTGACGCGGGCTGCACCGCCGCTGATGTTTCCAAGGCGCTGAGAACGATCGACGGTGCAGAGAGAGCGTATTATATCCTTGGCATCTTCTGATAGTGGGGGGTCTTGGGGGAAGACGACGGGCTTTTCCAGGATTCTGTGAGACGGTTGTCAGCTGTATGCTCTCTTGTCGGTCTGTTTCAAGATCAACTCACTGCTTGTAGATCTCGATGGGGTTCTGGTGCCAGAAGGGAGGATACCCCGTCAAGAATTCGTATATTAGAATGCCCAATGCCCACCAGTCAACTGCGCCAGTGTGACCCTTGTTCTGAATCACTTCGGGGGCGAGGTATTCGGGCGTTCCACACAAGGTATATGTCTCGACGGGGTGGTTGTCTTCGCGGTAACCAAGTCGCTTAGCAAAGCCGAAATCGACGAGCTTGATGTGACCCTCCTGGTCCAGAAGCAGGTTCTCGGGTTTGAGATCTCGATATGCGATACCGCCTTGTTGCTCGTGCAAGTACTCTAGAACCAGGACGATCTCGGCGGCGTAGAAGCAGGCGACGGGCTCGTCGAAGCGACGTAACTTTCTAAGGTATGTGAACAACTCTCCGCCGGGGACGTAGTCGAGAAGCATGTAGAGGGAGTCCTGGTCGGAAAAGGAGGCAATCAGGGTTGTGATGAAAGGGTGGCCGGCGACGTCGGCGAGGATAGAGCGTTCGTGACGGACATGGTCGACTTGCTTGAGGCGAATGACTTCTGGTTTTCGGAGGATCTTGAGGGCGTAGACTTCGGGGTTGAGTTGGTGGTCGAGGGGGATATGCGCAGATGTGGCGGGGCGGACTAGACAGACTCTGGCAAAGGTTCCTTTTGGATAAGAGTCAGAGGCTTTGTAAGTGAGACAGACAAGAGCATAGTGTAAATACCTGTCCCTAATGTGCGAACCCGTCTAAAGTCACGGAGGTTGAATTTGCGGGTTTGTGGTAGTGGACTTGGCGCGGGAGAGGGCGGTGCGCCAGAGACGTCCTGAGAGTGAGAGTGAGAGGGAGAGGGATGCGACGGCGCAGACATGCCCGATGACGACGGTAGGCCGCCAGCATGTGAAGGCGCGACGGTAGCGGCCATGATTTGGTTCGTTTTCTGTTGTTTAAACAGATTTGCGACAATTGCAGAGGGGAGAGATAACGGCGAGGGGCGGTATCGTTGGTGTTGTATGAGTTGATTATTGACTGGGGTTTAGGCGCACCCGAAACCAACACAACGGAGAATCCGATAGGCGATGAAAAGAGAGTTGAGATGAGGGGATAGACCAGAGGATAGAGTGAGATCTCGAATTCGTTGAGCTGTTTATTGTCGTCGGTCGCTGTGCTCCTTGTCACGCGGTCAATTGGGCCGTTCTAGAGCAAGTCTGGCTCGCTTCTCGTGGCGATGCGGAGACAATTAATAACGGGGTGATGTGAGGTGAGGTTTCCAAAAGTCCAGCTTAGTTTCAGGATGGGGTCGCGGTGATTGATTCGACGATATAGAAAATCAATCCAAAAGGACCAGAAGGGAATGTTTGCAAGTAATAGCCCAAGAGTGAGGCAGAGAGGAGAAGGAGGCGGATGGAAGGAAAAAGTTACGAAAAAGCGGCGGAAGGCGGGAGATGCACGAGATGATTATGAGAACTGGGGATAGAGACTAGAAAATAAAAGGGACTTGACTTGACGTTATTATGTTACTGTATGTGTATGTGCCTTGCCTAGTTCAAAGAGCTAGGCTAGTATAGTAAATAGTTAATGTAGTATGAGTGCCTATTCAGGATAAGACGAGGGCGTCCATGAAACGGTGAGTGAGCGGCCAGACCATCCCATCGGATGTCATATGTCGGTTGACGGCCGAAGAAGGACCAACAGAATGACCTGAGAACTAGGTAAAGAGGGTCTTTAGAGATTGACAGGATGACCCTAGCAGGATGGATATTCGTATTTCTGTCTTGGGACACTATCTTCTCTCAAACAGCTATATCTTCTCCCAGTTTCAGGTTACCATCCCTTGTATCATAAACACCAAGGCCAACCTGGGAACACATCGAATCTGGGCCTCAGCCTACTACCTAACTTTACCGTCCAGTACTTACAGTACACGGTTACAGTGGACCACGGATACAAAGTGGGCGTCGGCTCAGCAGCGGGGGTCCAGCTTGGTATGACGCAAAATGTGGGATGCAACCGAGCATCCAATGAATTGAAGCATGGAAGGTTACCGAATACACTTCCTGGTGATCGACAACTTGTTAGTGGTTGTGTAGAGCTTACATTCTGCCTTTTGACGTAGCCGTGCCGTGGCTGGGCTGCAGATGCAGATGCAGATGCAGATGCAGAAAAGGAAATACTACATCTTTATCTATGGATGTCTTGTTTGGCAACCTGATTGAAGCCAATGGCTTGAAGTATACGAGCATGCGCATGACATGGGCTGCGTTCCAACACCAACGAATACCTAAGTCAGACTTACATCTTAAATACGCTCATACGTCAAACACAATCAATCAATAATTACAACTAGATCCTTGCTGAATGTATGGAATCCCCCGTTTGCGTCATGTGCTGGCTCGTTCTCCCAACCAGCCGGATCCTTGAACTAGATCCCTGACATCTCGAATGTCACTTCAAGACATACCAACCCCACGCTTCTCGATCCAACCATGCCATGTATCGATCGAGCTCGGCCTTCTTCGACCTTCTTCCGTGCTACCTACCCATGCACGTCAGATCTCTCAAGCCCAAGCCGCGGGAAATAACGGAGGTAGACCTGGATGCGTCGGCAGTATCGCCAAGCAACAGCCGTGCCGTTGTAGTGCTGCATCAGTTATGACTCGAGTCCGCAGTGTCGGTAAAAATGGTACAAGTAACAACGTTGGCACTAATATTGTGCTAATTGCTAAATGACGAGTGGTGGGTAACGTGTATCGGCGATGGCAATTAGATTTGAAGAAACCGTTTTGTGCTAAAGGGTACACCGAAATTGGTGGTTTTAGACTTTCGGTCCTGGTGATGGCTTCAATCATACTGTATCCACCGTCTCGGAGCTTTATTCACTAGTGTCATGGTCAGCCATTAACATTGCGATGGGTAATGTCCGTCATTGTTGTGAAGACATATCATATGAATCGACTCGTATGTCCTGCCCAATTTACACGTGACGGGTATGCAGATAGCCAGGTTTCGTTTGACATGGCTGGATTACATCTGGCTTGCATGGAGCTAGCCATCCGCTGAAGAAACCTTGCAACCAGGGCTTTGGCGGGACGGGCCATTTGGTGCTCTATTGTACCCCAGAGAAACAAGACCAATGCCATGTAATTGGTATTACGCGCTTCAACGGGAAATAGGCAACAGGTATTGAGAGCAATTGCTCGCACTGGCCATCAGAACATGGCATCGACTTCAATGCATGTGGCATTTTCCTTTTATGTATATCTGAATCCAAACTTTGCTCTCATCGTATGCCAATGAGGGAGTGTCACACAGAACTCTCTTCAGATCACTTCAGAGTCTACTTAATTGCCCTGGAGCACGTCATCCTATCATTGTTGTATTTGAGTTTCTCAAAATTATACAACTTTCTCTCTACTTATGATTATCTAAAGAATCGTAATGGTGTGCCTAACCTGAATAATCGAACTAGAACACACGTAGAATGGTGCTATCCAGGTAGATAGATTGAAAGGATATAGATATGGTAACTAGGTTTCGAGTGCAATAAAACGTCTTGTAATGAACCTTGCATCATTAGTTTGGCCATGAATGCTTGAAACTCTCTCTTTGTGTTTAATGCCTGAAAGAGACTAATATGCAATGTCCAGTTGGCCGAGGGTTTCGCGTCTTCGCTTCTCGAATCGTCGGCGTGTAAGTGAGATTCTCGGTTTTCGAGCTTAACCTACGCGGAGAATGTACGCAAACAATGGATGTAACGAAAGGATAATTTCATGCGTCCATTATTCATTGCTTAATGTTCCCATTGTTATCTGTTAGGATTGCCCTTTGAAGCATTGATGCATCGCCACACCCAAAACAGTGTTTGTCTTTGTTGTGATAATGCACGCAGGTGCAATAGAGCTGAGAGTTTTTAGTCACTTCACGATTCCACTTATACCTCTATTCCTCTCGCTCTGTATCGTTTTCTAAACCCTCTTGATAGCGCTCTCATTTGCAGACTTGGTCCCAACATCCCACTCCTACCAACGTTCGCTCCGGAATCTCTACTCTATACTGAGGAACAGATTTGCACTCCTTCATCTCTATTGCACATCTTTATTTACCTATTTTATATAAGCCAGTAACAAATCATAAAGAGATCCAGGCATCCCAAAATCCTGCCAAAGTTCCAACAATAAAAACCTAAAACCCAGGTCATCAGCAACCTAATACATCAGATCAATGAAAGTTACCTCAGCTGCATCACATAAACGCATTGACTCAACTACCTACATCCAAAATAAACACTTTGCAAGGTCAGCTTCAAGATATAAAATCCCATTACCTGCCCATCCAGCAAGTCTTCCTCCAACCTTGACCTCTCAATCATCCAAGCTACAAGATCTTCAGTCAGTCATCCGAAGTCGACATTACTCGTCAGTCGACCCGTTCAAGACCAAGCTTGTAAGTCAACCATTCGAGTTTTCATCAACCTGCCTTCCGGTTCATTGTTCAGTCAACCATCCAGGCTTCTACCTTCGATCAACAACCCTGACTGCAATCACAGCTGAACGTCTTCACTTACACTCCAAGTTTGATCTCGAACCATCTGGGTTATTTTGGCTCTCCTGCTAATATCCTCAATATGGGTTTCTGGTCTCTTCTCTGCTGCTGCTGCTGCTGCGGCAGCAAGGCCGACGCATACACTCCTCCACAGCAATTTGAAAGAGTTACGTCCTACCCTCCTTTTTCTTCAGTTTATCGTCATTCTGGACAGGAGAGAAGCCTTGGTACACGAGCTATGCTTGGATCCGGCCCATCCAGATACTGTTAGGGAGGTGTTCAGTTTTTCACGTATAGCTTAGAGTTTCTGGACCTGAATGTTCATTGAAACTATGATGATCATGTTGAATGTGATTGTGAAGAAGGAGTCGTGGAAACTTCAACCTTACAGCCATAGCTAACGGGTAATCATAGCTCGGTACGAAATGCACTATACTTTCACACACTAACACTACTGTGTCAATAACTCATATAACTCAAGTACTAGCTAGTACTAACAGTGAAATTATCGCAAGGTCTACAATGTACATAAGTATTCGATCAAAAATACTCGAGATGAAGAAGTCATCTAGGGTAGACCAGATAGCTTGAGCCACAGCGTCAGCCACATGCGTCTCACTAATCCGACCTATGGAACGCTGCATCAGGTCCCCTTGGCATCTAAGCCCGGTAGCCCTAGGGAGCCGCTAGCAGCGGCTCTTTGCAGAGGAATGCCCTGGAGGATCCCCCCCGCGACCTGAGGTTCCTGTCTGGCCAGTAGTCGAGGGCCCATCTTCCGTATGGACGAGCGACCTGATGCAGCTCCAACCTCCACTTACCTTAGGTTCTCTCTCCATAACTTGTCTTCATCCTCCATTCAGCTTCAGCCTTTCAATACTCGGTTTCCACAGTCTATTCTACACTTGATCTTGTCTTTTCTTTTATATTCGTCCAAACCTGACTAACAATAGCTTCGTTTCTCACGCTCTTTTCCGTTTCTTCCACTCCCTCCCCCAGCTCAGCCGCAACCTCCTTGTTGGATCGCATCCCCCTCGTCATGCGCCGTTGACCGAAATCATGTTCTCCAACTTGACCAACATCGTCCATAAAGCTCAGCAGCTCATCGACCCTACTCAGGGGCTCAATCTTTCTAGCTCCGACCGCAATCCCTCTAAATCCTCCCTATTCCAGAGCCAATTCCGTCTGCCCGCTTCCCAGACACCCCTCTACGAGATCAACGCCGAGCTTACTATCCCACCTTCCAACGCTACCCAGGGAGATAAGGATCACGACCGAGGATGGCATTACGCTGGCAAGCTGCATTTGTCGGAACATTACATGTGCTTCTCGACAACTCCCACTAGTTTTGTCCAATCTGCTAGCACTTCAACGTCGACCGCTTTTACCGGCCAGACCCACGGTGGAGGACCCAGCGGCAATGGATTCACATTCCCCCTGTGTGCTATCCGAAGAGTTGAGCGCTTGAACAGCCAGAACTTCCAGGTATGCGATTGCACGAATTACATGCCCGCGTGCAGACCAAAATCTGACCTTGGCCTATTCTAGTTCGCACTTGCCCTGACCACGTGGAATGGTCTTCTCGCCGACAACCCCAAAGACCAAGCTCCGAAGGATAAGAAAGACCCCAGAGAACAGCGTATCACAATTCATCTCGCAGGAACCAGACAATCTTGCGAGCGCTTCTGTGATGGTCTCAAGAAGGGCCTGAGGGCAGGTGTTGGTAATGTAGCCAAGCTGCGACGGGTTACTGCTGAGTGTTACTCTGAGCATCTCCTAAGAACCGAAGACAAGAAGAACGTCCCTCCACCAGATGCTGGACTGGGAATGCTCTTCCGGTATCCAGGCGACCCAAAGAAGCTGCGAGACAGGGCCAAAATGCGCCTTTGGGCCGAATATCTACGCGATAATGGCCGAAACTTTACCTTGATTCGACAGCCAACCTTCCACAAACTTATTCGTGTTGGTCTGCCCAATCGACTCAGGGGCGAGATTTGGGAGCTCACATCTGGCTCCATTTACCTCCGTCTGGAGAACCCGGCACTTTATACCGAAACGCTCGCCAAGTTTGAGGGCCAGGAGTCGCTTGCTATTGACGAGATCGAAAAGGACCTTAACCGAAGTCTTCCAGAGTATCCCGGTTTCCAGAGCGAAGATGGTATTAACCGCCTACGCCGAGTATTGACCGCTTACAGCTGGGTCAATGCCGATGTTGGATACTGTCAAGCCATGAATATTGTCGTGGCTGCGTTGCTGATCTACATGTCTGAAGCGCAGGCTTTCTTCCTCCTCTCTACGCTCTGCGACAGACTCGTCCCTGGATATTATTCTACAACTATGTATGGTACACTACTCGATCAAAAGGTGTTTGAGTCCCTGGTTGAGAGGACAATGCCTATTCTCTGGGACCACCTGGTCAAGAGCGATGTGCAATTATCTGTTGTCTCGCTTCCTTGGTTCCTGTCACTATACATCAACTCGATGCCGCTAGTCTTTGCCTTCCGTGTTCTGGACGTCTTCTTTGTTGAAGGGCCAAAGGTCTTGTTCCAGGTTGGATTGGCAATTTTGCGAATCAACGGCGAGGAATTGCTCGACGCAGCAGATGACGGCGCCTTCATTTCCGTATTGAAGTCTTACTTCTCCCGCCTAGATGAATCAGCTCACCCCAAATCTGAGAATCCCAAGCTGCGGGCTGTGACGCGATTCCAAGAACTCATGGTTGTGGCTTTTAAGGAGTTTGCAGGAATCACACATAGCAGTATCACGGAATTGCGCTTGAAGAACAAGGACGCTGTTCTCAATAACATCGAGAACTTTGCCAAGAGGACAGCCATTCGAAACTTGGGTCCGGAAAGCAAGCTTCTGAGCACCGATGACCTTGGTTCGCTGTACGATCGATTCTACAGCATTCTATATGAACGTCAACAGCGGGACCATATGATCCAGCAAGAGAAGCTCCGGCGCGCCAAGCAAAGCAGAATGCGGGCATCTGAGATCTTCGCTACTCACCATGACGAGGTTGAGAAGGGTCGTGTGGGTTTGGGCCCGAGCACAAGTCTTATGGATTACGATGCATTCCGCGAGTTTCTTGCTAGCATGTCGAAATGGGCCATCTCGGATTCGCCTGGCGCAACGACGAGATATGGCAATCATGATGACCGACAAAGCATGTTCAACAGCGCCAGGCGACCATCGGATATGATATCACCCTGGGGCACAGGGCCCGAGCCTGCTGATCACGAATTCCTCCAACGCTTGTTTAGGAAGTGGGATGTGGATGGTAGCTCTGCATTGACTCTACAAAACGTTGTCAAAGGCTTGGCCCAGATCAAGGGCAAGCGTGACATTATGGGCACAATCACGTACTTCTTCGAGCTATACGACGATGATCAAGATGGCAAAGTGGACCGTGAGGGTATTCTACGGATATCTGAGGCTCTGCTCTTCCTTTCGCGTCGAGGTCTCGAAGGGACGTTGAGCCCTGGTTTTACGAGTGCTCTGGAAAGTGATTCGGGAAGTGGTCATGAGTCACAGGCTAGCTTGCCCCCTGGCGTGTCGACCAATGAGCGGTTCTTGGGAAGTGTCAGTGCCTTCATACGGCGCTGCTTTGAGTACGCCGACCCAGCTAGTGGACACGCCGAGGAGACTCCTGCGACGCCAGATGACGAAACTTCCAAGGATGGTGCTTTTGCGATAGATGATGAGGAGGACGAGGAGGATCTTTTGGGTCTTGAGTCTCCAACCGGAACACCTACAAAGGCCAAGAAGCCTAGTCTATCACCAGAGAGTTCCCTGGACATTCCGAACGACCCTGAGGCAGCTTCACGACGTAAGGTATCAAGGGCCAAATCAGAGGCAGCAAATGCGGCTCTAGACCCTGCACACCCCCTACATCTTACCTTGCCTACCTTCCGTATGGTAGTGCTTGCTGACGAGTTGCTCGAACAATTCTTCGAGTCATCTTTCCCTGCATCCTTCCACATTACCGAGGGACTACCTAACGCAGCACCTTCAGCACCTTCTCTTACAACCTTCTCCAGCCTTGGCTTTGGTGCTAGACCTCCTCCTCCACCACCGGCTGGTCCTCCAGGAGCAGGACGTGGCCTGCGCGGTGTACTTGACAACATTGTGACAGACGGAATGCGTGTCGCCACCGAAGTTAGAAGACGCATGGAGGAGGCCCAGAAGGAACTCGAGAAGAATGCTCTCCCTGGACAACGACAAGATGAGGAGGAGGAGGATGATGACGATCTTGGAGTTGAAATCGGTGTGAGGAAGGGACCTTCAGCCACCAGCACTGATATGGAACGACGGTCCGTGAGGAGCTCGGACAGAGATCTATTAGATGGAGCGGATGCAGAGGCTGGCGCATCGGCCAAGTCGCAAGAGCCGAGTTTGCTCGATGTCAATCCCAATGAAGGTCGACCGCGTGCCGGCACAGCGACCTCAACAGGGTCGACAGGAGGATCGGCGGTGGTGGAGTTTGAAGGTTAAGAGATACAATGGTGGATGTTATGTAAAAGACGACTTTGTAAACCACGAAATGAAACATTGATGGCCAATGGTGTCCATCATGTCTACCTAGTGTGCAGGAACTGGAGACCAACAGGAAGATGAATGAGTGTTACGGACTATGGCAAGGGAATTGGCGTAATGTGAATAGGGCTCAAGTTTAGGTAGGTAGAAGAGACGGTTTTATCAAACCCCTATATAGGTTGATGAAGAATCTATGCTGCTTCGATATCCACCGTCTCTGACCACCTGTGGAGCATCTGTAGGAGGCCATAGCTACACTTACATGTACTGAACGATCCTCGCAACTGCACAAATTGTCCGTGGCATCCAGGTTGTCCATCAAAGTCAAGTAGTTTCGTGGAAATTAGTACCATAGCGACCTTCCGAGACAGAGAGGTCATAGGTCAGTAAACAGGGATACTATACCTGGGCTCTTTTACTTTGTAGACCTAAATGCCTGGTAGCTGTGCTGGACATATGTTTTTAGCGTCAGTGACTACCCTGAAGCTCTAAATATCAGGCACGCGAGTTAAATTTACACGAGCTATAGCACATGTCAAAGAACAATTGCATCATCCGGTATATCTTGAAACAAGGGCTGGAATCTGCCAGGAAGCGTTGGAATGCTGGCTGGTATTGTTCTCTTGAATTGCGTAGCCTTGTCTTGCCTGAGTCAAACAAGGCGCACGCAAGGTGGAAGAGTCTCAGTTAACTTCTAAGAGATAGACACATTATTCGTAATAGGGGGTTATCCAAATCAATAATTAGATGCTAAATAAGATGTTATCTTGAAGATATATGCTGCTATATTTGGCTTATGAATCCAAGATATGGCAAAGAGACGGCCACAGTAATTAATACCTACTACTAGCGAGTAATAAGCACATATAAAAATGAGCCACAGACGCGGCAGATGGCGTGACAAGTAATACAAGCCATACCCCGCCGTTACGATCAATTACATCACCGAAGCCATGATATTGGACGGCAGGAGATAGTTCTTACATGCGTCAAAGAGAAGGTGCAGAGCGGCTCACCCATTTCCATCAAACAATCAAACAACCCTTCCCAAACACAGAAATTGAGCATACGACACAACCAAGTGAGCCCACAAACCAATTGACATAATCATGGCAGTCATCCTTATTGTGGGAGCAACTCGAGGCCTAGGTGCCAGCATCACCAAGCAATATGCCGAAAAAGGCGGAAACACCGTTTACGGCACCACCAGATCGTCCGAAGAACCCAAGGATTTTCCTGAAGATGTGAAATGGCTTCCTGATATCGATCTCACACATTCTAACGTGGGCGAGAAACTCGTCAGTCTCTTAGGCCCTTCTCAGCCGCTTGACACGGTGGTGAGTCCAATCTCTTAGTGCAGCAGGGGAGTTCAAGTGAGGGTATCATGGAACTAAGAAACAAGCAAAGATCATCACGGCTGGTTACTTCGCTACAGAAGATCTCAGCGCGGACAAGGGCCCCAATTGGGAACAGGAGCAACGCATGTACACGACCAGCTCCATCGCCCCTGTCTTCATCGTCCACCAGCTCGTCCACAAGGGCCTTTTGCGTAAGGATTCCAAGGTAGTGCTCGTGTCTTCCGAGTCTGGCAGTATCACACTGCGGCATCCCAAGGAGGGCGGCGGCAACTACGCTCACCATGCCAGCAAGGCTGCGCTTAACATGGTGGGCAAACTGCTCAGCCTGGACCTCAAGGATAAGGGAGTTATTATCAGCATTGTGCACCCAGGCTTTATGCGGACTGAGATGACAAAGGGCGTTGGGTTTGACAAGTTCTGGGATGAGGGTGGAGGTGAGAACTCACAAATACTACCGTTAGACGAAGCGATACCGTTGCTAACGAGTGTTTGATGGCCAGCTGTGACATCAGATAAGGCGGCCGCGAGCCTCATTGAGTGGACAAACAAGCTTGATATCAGCAAGACGGGAGAGTACTGGGCACCACGAGGACCGGGTGAGTCGCTACCGGGATGGTTCGCGCCGTGATAAGTTAGTGGAGTGCTAACAAATGCTTGTTCGGTTTGTTAGGAGATATCGGGACTGCCGAGGCTGTTCTGGGCAAGAATTTGTCTACACCTCTTCACTTGCCCTGGTAAAAGAACTGAATACGCAGATTCGACCCGATCAAGCTCGTGTTCGTTGATAACGAGATACGGAAATGTTGTCATGAGTGGTGGTAGAAGTTGAGAGTTCAATAACAAATGGGAAATGATTACCGCCCGGAGATGAACGCAATTTCAGTTTATCGATTACAAGCTGAAAAACGACGGGCCAACTTTACCTTTAGACGAGGGAAGCTATCGTATTGCCTTTTGCGGGTGACGAGATTGAAGAGTGTGGGGTTTAAAATTCAGGGTCCATGCCACGATACTGCGTCTGGCCTGGTCTGGTCTGGTCTGGTCTGGTTGAAGTACGTACTGTAATTAACTTAGCCTGGCAGATCATTAATTTACAAAACTTGTTATTGTTGTCATAACGGAGACACGAGATCGGTCTTTGTCGCGTTACGCAAGTGAGTGGTTCCGTCTTCTCATATGATTAGGATCGGCCGCAGGCGGCGTCAGGCTAATAAGAGGCGTTGTCCCACCAGAGAGAGCTGCATGTTTGGTTGCAAAGACAGCACCAGGTGATGGATGATGCTGTGTTCGCCGAGGTTCGCATCGATCCCCTGTTAAGACGGGAGATTGTATCTACGTAGCTGGAATACTACTCCATGGGCAAGTCGCAGATATAGTTGAGTAGATGAGAGCCCCATTATATCGCACGTGGTCAAGTTCCCTAGTCAGGACGCCAACCAAATCCGGATAATGTAATTAGAATGTTACGGTCGAGTCTTGGGTATTCTAGACCGTGTTAAAGGAACAGCTTCTGTTGAGCATGCCAAGGGAACGGGACGGGGATGTGAGATGGCTTAACACGAGGTTGCATACGGAGTACCTACCATGACTCTTGAAGAAAGCAAACACCCTGATATGGCAAGGATCTGGCTGATGTCCCAGGTCACTACGGATACTAAGATAGACAATGTCTTGGCTACGCATCAAGCCTCGATATGAGATCTCAACGGCTGCATCGCGTCGTAAGCATCTGGGCGTCGGCAAGGAAAAGGAAAGAAAGAGGACGAGTAAGGAAAAAAAAAGTAAATTTGAGCCATGATCGATAACCGGGAGTTACTACGTAGTTGTGGACTAGTATTGGCGTTCAGGGGTCGTGGGTTTTGTGGAGGAATCTCCATAATTGTCCGCGCTGAGTTTAGCGGGGGAGAGAGGCTTTAAGGGGTAGGGGGGAAGCTTGCATGTTCGGCCGACGTGACAGGGGATAGATTGTTTAATATCCAGACAATGCCGGGTGTTATATCGTATTCTCGGTGTCTGCAGTGGTTTGCGACTTAAATGACGATTGTAAATACCCTGCTTTCAAGCCATGAGCTGAATTTGCAGTGAACAGTCCATTCAATACAGCCATTCTGGGCTCGGGAACGTCGGGGTCTAGGCGTTCAGCGATTTTGGCGGTAACTTCAAGGTCTCTGCCCGTAGCCGGGGCCAGTGATGTACATGGGGTCACCCAACCTACCCAGGAGCCGGGTCTAGCTCTGAGAGGCGTTGAAGAGTAAAGGTCAGCTGCCGCCGCCTTTTTCCATTGACTGGGACCAAGGGCTAGGATTGAGATTGAAAACATGAGTGTTGTTGTCTTGGACCCGAGACTTTGGTGGTTGATTCTTCAATTCCAGGCATGGAGAATTGGCAAGACAAGGACCAGTGCCGTAGGTAGTTGAATGCCGTTGAAATAAGGCTGTACAAGTCAAGTCTCACTGCGAAGCAGAGTAAATATCAAATTACAGCCACAAATACAATTCTCCTTCCCTACCTAAGTCAGTCCAGGTTCAGGTTCAGGTTCAGGTACTAGCTAGGTAGGTATTTAATTGAGTCATTCAGCTGAGCCAAGTAAGTCCAGCCCATGCCGTTAAGCACAACAAAGTTACGTTGCTTTGCTTTCCCCAGCTCCGATGCACAACAACTGACTCCTTCCCGTCTTACCACATTCACCGACTTACGTACTTTGCCAAAGCAAGCAGGAACCCCCCATTCCCCATTCGTTCCGCTCTTGCCTTTACCTGCCTAGGCTCTTTGAAGACGTTTGTCTGCACTCTGCTGCCTCCATCTTTCTTCCTCTCCGTTGATCGTTTCTCGATCTTCTTCCACCTTAAAGTACAACCAACGTTCGCTTTTCTGGCCTGTGGCTCGGTTTGCCCTCGAACGCTCCTTTCTTGTTACCTCCTGTACTCTTCCTCCCTCAGCGACGCTGCCAAAACCACATCCGGAATTGACGGCAATTCATTCCTTTCATCATATCAACCTCGTTATACCAAGGACCGCACGTATCCTGGCAACTCAACTCATCAATACCGACTTACGGCAGCATATCGCTCACCCAGTATTCATCGCCAGCTTCTATTCTTCATCCGCCTTGTTATTACTCCCTCTCCAGAGTCGTCTCGAAGCTCGAACCATCCGGATCCCTGAACTCGTCCTCAAGCTGCATCCTAGTTCGGTTTTCGCCTACCAAAGCAACGTCGTCTTCTCCATCAACTCAGCCGGTCGCCTTTTCTCTACTTGCTCACACTCACATTTAGCTGCAGCACAGCAGAGATCACCGAATTGTCTTACTGGAATCAGAGTCTTGAAAAATACTTCTCAACTTACAGCTATCAAATCGCACGCTCGATTCTAGCTCTCAACGATCGAGCCTCCCTGGACCCTGATTTCGCCTTTTTGCTATTCCCTACCCCTGTTGGGCGACATCGTCGTACTACCCAGTGGTCAATTCGCTGCCCCTGTCAGTCCCGCCTTTTGAGCAGGCCTGCCCAAGCTCGACAGCCGCAAGGTGCATGGGCCTGCCCCGCTGATAGACCCATTGACGAGTCGCCATACAGACGACCCTTAGTGGTTGAGCCGGGCACCCGCAAATCGAACGCCCCTACGCCAGCATCTTTTGTTGTCGACTTTCCAGCTCCTTGGCTTTTCGAAAAAAGTATTCTGCAAAGACCCGAGCCTTCATTTGCACTGGGTAATACTGTACCACTTGCTTTTCCGACTTCAAGCAACAACCCTCTCGGACCCCACGCAGGCTACCTTACGTAGCTTCTGCCGCTCAGACGATCACACTACCCTCTCAAACGAGCCAGCCAGCCCCTTTCCGAGCCCTTGGCCCTTGGGCACCACAAAGGCCAATCCACCCCAGAGCCCTTGACCCGCCCCGTGCCTGAGCAGAGTTGAACGGGGTTTCGACTCGCACCTTGAGTGGCGTACAGTTGTTCTTGTCAACTTGGTATGACGCTAGGTCTGAGCTTCTAGGCCAAAGGAATTTAACCCATCCCGAGCTACGTACATTACCACGGCCAGCTCTTCGCAATCCAGCTCTCGGAGAGTTGCTCCCGATCCTGCTCTGCACAAGCCCGGCTCTTATTGCTCAGGCATTATCATACTACACCCGTGACGCATCGTTCTACTCTGCGTTGCAACGGCGACGGCCACGATCTGCCGTTTTCTTCTTACTTTATGTCGATTGGCTCCGCATCTTCTCCTTGATCTTCAAATCAGAAACACAAGCCCAAGCTTGCCCCCTCTGCAATCATGTCTACAGCTCAGTCTTTCTTCCAGTCCGGTAAGCGCCCACCCCTTGATTTCGCTTTGATGTGATCTGCGACAAACACCCCCATTCCCAAAGTTTCCCCTTTCACTCGTCACCAGGATTCGCGCCTGATAGCTGCTAAAGCTCGGCGCTTGGAATCTATAAACAAAGGAGACTAGAGCAAGAAAGGAAGACTGAATGGATTGCAAGCCAACTTGGCAGACAATTCATCAATAACTTGCTGTATGATCCACTTGGCTGGCGGCCATTTTGTGTCATGCTGAGGAGATTGTCTGTTTCATCTTGGTCCATCTGTCGTCGTCATTGCATGCATGCGCCCGTTTGTCTGGCTGCCAGCTAATGGTTTTCTTGGAAGCAGGCCACGCCAGTTCTGGCTCTGGCCAACAATCTCCCGGACTCACACTCAACTTATCTTCTAACAACCCCTTCCGCAACCGCGCACCATCTCCAGCCAGCGCCGACCTTCTTTATTCTAGCAAACCCGCATCACCCTTTGACGACCCTCCGGCACGACCATTATCGCGAAATCCATTTCTCGACCAACCTGTTGATTTATTATCACAGCCTTTAAGGTCACCGGGCGCAATGTCATCGCACTCGGATTCCAAATCCCTTTCTGCCGAGGAGATTTTTGTACGTATTCACTGACACCTCTATCTTTCTTCCATCATGTCTTGATTCAGTTCTATTTTATCGATGCCTTTACGCGGTCGCCTTTCTGGTGACCGATTGTCTTATCAGTGATACTAACTGGCATCATGCAGAACTCCTTGACGCTCGATGAAGCCAACAACGAGCAAGCAAAGCAGCAAGCTCGCCGACCCCAGAATGGCCCGCCTCCACGACGAGGCGAAAATGGCCCACCACCTCAGAATGGAAACCACCGCCCTACGCGTTCCCAGGAAGAAGCTCTACGCGCTCGAAAGATGCAGGGTTCTGTTCCCCGACCGCAAAACTCACCGCAACGACGTGCCCCACCAGGACGTCCACGACGAAACTCTGAGTCGTCTCTGGTCGATTTTGATGCGCGCCCGATCACGGAGGAGGAGAAGCGAATGATTGAGGCCGCCAGGCGACGTGAATACGAACGACAACGTCGCCCAGATGGCAAGCAACGGAGCGATAGAGGCGACCGTGAGCGTGAACGTGACCGTCGTGGTGAGCGAAGTGACAAAGACAAGTCCAGCCGCCCCAGCCGCAGGATGGACATCATTGATCAGCTTGACGCCACAAGCATCTACGGAACTGGATGTAGGTTTCATTCATTCCCACTTATTATAGCCCCGATGATCGCTAACATGACCCAGTGTTCCATCACGATGGACCCTTCGATGCTCTGAACCCTCACCGAAACCGCCAAAACGCAAGGCGGGCGCCCATGCAGGCATTCCCCAAGGACTCGCTCAACAACTCGCTCGGAGGCGCTGGGCCGCTCAACGCTCGGGCTGACCATTCGGTTCTGATGGGTAATGCTACGGAAGAGGCTTTCCGGGATTTTGCTGCCCCAACCAAATCTCGAAAGGAGACGCCCATCTTTGATGCGGCAGGCCAGCACAAGATCGTCCACGGCGATGAATCTGTAGGTCTAGGAACGTCGACCTTCTTGGAGGGTACACCCGCTGCACGAAGTGCCATTCAACGTCATCAGCAGGAGCAGGCCCAGGAGACATTTGAGGGTGGTGGTCTTCAGCGCAAAAAATCGCTGGCACAGCGCATCCGCCACATCAACAAGGGTCCGCGCGACTACAACCAGCCGGCTCGCCCTAACGGCGAATACTCAAGAATCACGCCGGATGCCTACCCCTCAGCAGCTAGCACCGGATCGGATAACAACCCTTTCTTCGCCGATTACGGCAAGGGAGAAGAGTCTATCAGCGTGAGGCCCCGAGATGGTTCAATCACAGGTAATAGCTCTACTGGAGCGCGGCGCCCCTCTGCTGGAGCAGTCTTAGAGCGACGAGCCACAACAGATGCCACTACATCGTTGGACGACGCTGCACCCAAGCCTTCTGGGCTCATGGGACGCATGAAGAGTTTGAAGGGCCGACGGCCTCGGCCAGAAGTTCCTAGCAACGGCGCTGGTGTACCCGGAACGGCCGTTTAGTGGAGGACAGGTGCCGGGCGACTACTTGACGCAAGCCGAACTCCGACGCGGTGGCAGTCGCAGCAAGGCAGTCTCTTAGAAAATGAGAACGAGAATGCGAACGCAAACGAGAGCCCATGGGCTACTAGTCTGCCAACACGAGATCAAGAAAACGCAGCGCCAAGGGAGATGGAGAGTTGTGCATCAAACAACTCGAGCCCCGTACAGGAATCCGAGTCTTTGCTTTGTGGCGCTGCACATGCCCAAGCCAAAAGTCTTGGTCAGGACGCTTGTTCAGGGAAGCGGTATGAAAACGCGATGAGATAAGATCTATTCAGTCTACCTATACAGACACAGACAGAGACCAGGTTTCTCCCTTTTTATTATTTCTTTTTGTTGGGTTTCGGATGGGATGGCTGCATGGGTTACAGGAAATTAGGCCCATAGGCATGGCCAATTTCTAGGTTTTGGAGATTCAAGTTACCCCAAGTCAAGAGAATCAGAAGCCCCAAGGACTCGGAAGCCGTAAATAATGATATGAGGCTAGGAAGGATATGGGGCTACAAAGATTTGGGAAATTATCACGAAGCCCTTTTTGCATGTTTTATATCAGGACTTGATGTCTGAATTGCAACAGCATCAATACAATCCAATACAATACCAATCTGCTGTGTACTGTCGTGTCTACGTGGAATCCTGGGCGAGTGCTTGTATCTTTGTACATTGATTAGGAACCGATTTTGGAGGTGATGTCATTGGCTGATGGTTTTCAGATAGTACTATTTAGAACACTACCTAAATAGCATAGATTCGTCACGAGTTATTGCTAATTGGTACTGTCATAATAAAAAGAAGAAGAAAAAGCTTATATGTAACTTGATGATAGTTTTCAATTACCTACCCAGTAAAGAATGTGTTGATCCATTGAGCCAGCTGTATCTGCGGAAAGCAGGTAGCTACCTCTTTTGGGAAGGCAGGTCTAGTGTATGAAGAACCGTCCCAAAGCCATCACCAACTTGAACCTTTCACCCAAATAAAACCTACTCGATGAACTCGCCACAACCCTCTCCCTCGCAAGCGAGCTCTCATTTCCCACTAGAGCCCATTCCAGCATCAATATTGGCTGACAAAGAAGCCAGACGACGTGATGCAGTCGCGGCATTAGGAGCCTGCAAGACAGGATGTGCAGTCATAGATCAACATATCTTGATGGGTGGCTTCGAACGTGCAACTGTCGTGGGTGTCAGCGCAGAAGATGAAGAGTTGGGGGTTCAGGTGAGGTCACAAATTGCAACAAGCAAAGAAGAATAAACGCACACCTTTGCTGACCTCTGAAACAAAGCTTGGCCTTCAAACGCTGGCACATTCACTGTGCGAGGGGACAATCACAACAGGGCTGGTCATTACTCCTAAGCCGGCGAGTGTGATGCTGGCTGGTTTAAGGGACGCGATCAAGGCTGAACTTGAGGCTAGAAAAGAGTTCAAGGATGTCAAGACGAGATTAAGACAGTGTCTGGATAAAGTGATGCTGTCATGTGTATTTGATCTGGATGGTCTATGGGAGGTCTTGGCCGATCTGGATCGAAGTGAGCCAGTTGAGGAAGAAGAAGAGAATATGCGACAAGAGAAAGAGACAGAGAATCAAGACACAACAACAGCGCAGGTTGAAGAAATTCAAGACAGCCAGGAAGATGATGACGAGGCTTTCTCACCCATACGACAAGCTTCACAACCTCGAGCAGAGAAACTACCCAGCAAAACACCACAGCACCCAGAAGTCATCGTGATAACGCACTTCTCCTCTCTTCTCACAAGTCTCTTCACCCACCGCGAGAAATCCGCCGCACATACAGCTCTCCAACTTCTAGGCTCTCACCTTCACGATCTCTCACGTAATCTATCATCTAATCCACTCATCCTCCTCCTCAACTCGACATCCTCGCCCTCCTCAGGCCCAGCAGCCTCAACCACAGCCACAACCTCACCCGCAAAACCAAATAACGTCGACCCAACCCTTCGCTCCATCTTCAACCCACCCCCATCAACAGGATATAGCACACGGCGTACAAAGCCTAACTTCGGCCTCGTGTTCTCGCAACTACTGGATCTACACCTTCTGTGTACCAAGATCCCCAGGACAAGACAAGATGCCGAGACGGCGGTGCAGCAGCGCCTTGGCGATGAGTTTAGGACGACGTGGGTTGTGGAAGTGTTGCTGGATGAGATGGGCGTTTGGGAGGGGAAGATGGGTGTCAGGCCGGAAAGGGAGCAGAGATGGACGGCTGTGGATGTCGAGAAGGGAAGAGTTAAACCAGCATTTGAGGAGCAGGAAGAGGAGGTTACGGTACCAGATACAAGTGAGGTGAGACTTGCAGCAGGGTTCGGCGGACGGAGAGTATAGTATAATGAGAGACAAATTCACGTCAAAGAGGATATATATCAAAAGACCCAAGAGACAACAGGAAACGCTCATATATGGTTGCGAATGGGTTTGCGTGCATATATCGACATCGATCCACCCCATTAACGTATCTCACGACGCTCCATCACAAAAAAAAGCTCAGCTCCGCTCCAAGTATAATATGCGATGCCATGCTCATGCTCGTTCTCATGCTCACGCCAATCGCCCGTCCAATATTGCTCATCCTTCCAGAGTACAAGCTACGCTATCCCATCTTATATCTCTCTCTTTCCATCTCATCATTCTCATCTCATCTTCATCCTACATCGTCATCCTCTCTTCAGCCTTTGATCTACAGCTCCTATACTTCAAACGTCTTGGCGGCAACCCTCTTCCCTGGCCTGGTTCATATGCCCAAGTTTCATGGGGTGTCGACTTGAACTGTTCACATAGCCAGAAGCGCTGCAACAGCATCCACTGGGCGGTTCGAAGTGCGGCTTAAAGTCTTGTGTCTCCCCGTAATGAAGAGGAGTCATTCGCAAGCGAAGCCGAAGATCGTCAATACTCTTGCAAGTATCTCACGCCCAGGGACGTTTGGCGTCGCAGCACCCGGGACGCCGCCAAGTAATACAAGAAGAAAAAAATCTTTCCAGGAAAACACATCCCCATCTGTGGGACTGGGACTGGGACTGGTAGCTAAGTTATTGTTATGAGCCGAGCAATTCCGACTTGCGGTTGCTCTTCCAAAAGTCAATGGCCTCAACAACGTCGTCTCCACTCTCGGCTTCGTGTGCAAACAAAATCTGATATTCATGTTAGCTTCTCTGTGAAAACGACTGGCTGGACTGTTAAAACTCACCTCATGTGTACTGCTATGAAGCATGCGAATGTTCTTGCGAGGAACAATGTGTACAGCACCGCTCTCCATGTTACGGAGCTCGATGAAGTTGGGTTCAAACGCAAGAATCCAGGGGTAGCTAAGCGCAAAGCTCTGTGGTGTACCCTCCCAGTCGATTCGCCATTCTGGTCGAGCTCGCCAGCCGTTGCGGTTAACAAAGAAGGAGAATTCCGAATAGTTAAGCAAGAACTCTCCATTAAGTCGTTCGATGTGAATTGGCCTGACTCCTTCTTTACGAGCCACGAAATCGAGCGACGTGTCGGCTTGGTCGAGCAGCGACTGCGTCTCAAGGGTCTCGAGAGAAACAACCTCGAAGCCTCGGGCGCAGGCAACGCAAAGCTTGGACTTGAGGAAGTGAACGGACGACGACTCGGTGGGAATGTAAAACTCCTTGAACGGCTTAAGTTCATCGTGTCCGCCGCTCATAAACTTGCCAATGCCCTTCTGTTTCTTAGCCTTGGTCATGGCGTCGTTAGGCTCAAAGACCTTGATGGTTGTGGAGAGTGCAGATGACTTGACGCAGCAGACCAGATGCCTGCCCAAGCAGATACCCGTCTTAAAGAAACTGCAATGGTTCTGGATCTTCTTAGGCCTCCTAGACAATGCGGGCTCGTCGGGGTTGAGGGCTGAGACTGGATAAGACTGGAGTGTCTTGTTGGACAAGACCAAGAGCAATTGGTACTCCTCCAGTATATCGATCTGGGTAACACTGGCTGTCTCAAGTACACGGCGTGGCACCTGGTCCTTTATCTTACGATCTGACAGGTAAACACCGTTGTCCGTACCATACAGGAGCTTACGGCCACCATCTGTAATAATGTTAGTGAATGATGTTACTATAGCCAGATATACTTACCAAATGGCGTAACACAGTTGACACGGTTGGTGCCAGCAAAGAACCGACTTGATATGACTGTGGTGTTGAAGAAGTCCGCTCGGGATCGAAGGCGTTCCTGGGCAGTGTGAATGAACTCAAGCCACTTCTGACGCGCCGCCTGGTTCGATGCATAAAGCGTCAGCTCATAACCCGCTTTACCCAAATGGCGGAACGTGATCGGCCAGCCTTCCTTTCTCGCCGGGTCGTTGGTGTTGGCGCGGATCGAGGGAATCAAGCTTGACGAGGACCGCTTCATGTTGCCATCCTTGGGTATAACCTCGTCCATTTCCCGGATGGCAAGAAGTTCTAGAGGAATAGGGCGGCGATATGCCTTGATTTCCTCAGCCTTGCCAGTCTGCTTGATACGAACGAGAAGAACTGCGTGGTCGAATAGGAAGGCCGTAATTTCTGCTGGATCCGTGGGCGACTTCTTGAATTGACATTTGAAGACCATCTCACGACCCTCTTCGGTGAGTCGAAGATCCACCCTCTCGTTGGGTCTGAAACGAAGCTGCTCGTGAAGTCTCCTCAGATTGAATCGGTTCTCGGCCTTTCCGGACTCTGCGTTGACTCGGCCTAGAATATCTCGAATCATGACGAGCACCTTGGGAATATCCTCCTTATCGGGGTTACCGTCTTCCGTGTACTTCAAGACGTTCTCCAGTAGCAGGGGATATCGGGCTAGACGGGTTGTTGGCTTGGTCAAATAACCGTTCAACTCCAGCTTTCTCGATTCCTTGCGCCTCTCGATTTCATCCACAAACTTGCCAAAGTATGGATTAATAGATCTTTCGTTTTCGAATTCGAACTTTCCTTCCAACTGCTTCGAACCATACAAAATAAAGGGCTCAAATTGTGGGACATAGTCCAGGAAGATGTCTCCAATATTGTGAACGATTGGTTCCTTTTGCTGTCGAGTCGTCACACTAGAAGCAAACCGAGAGCTGACGGTATGGATACTGGGATGGTCGATAATATTGCTGAAAATCGTCTTGACAACTTTTTCACGGCGCTGAACAGGAACAGGCGAGGCCTTTGATCGTAAAGGCAAAATCCAAAAGTCTCGAAGATACTCCAAATCCTTGACGAAATCTCGCTCGGTATAACAGATCTCTGAAATGACCTCCTGCCTCTTCTTCTCTCGATCTCCAACCTTCTCGGCGACCTCCTTGGGAACTGAGTTGATCCAGAGCTTTTGTTCGTCTGTCTGATCGACTTCATCGTCGACAACATTGGCTGCATCCTCCTTTCGCAGACCAGGGTTAATCTTCAAGTTGAGTCTGGAAACTTGTTCCAGTCGTCGAGGACAGGCAATCGAGTAACAAAGCTGGTCCCTGGTACAGGTTGGGGAATAACATTCGGAAAGGAGAACAAAAACACCGTTGACCGCGGGCTTTTCTTCTGGCTCGTCCATTAATGTCTCCCTGAACTGATACATTTCCGATTGAGAATCTCGCAGGCGGTGCTCGTAGGTAACATCGTGGAAGAACTTTTGGGCGTCCAGAGCTCGTCCGAGAAGCAAGGCGAGGTTACGGTCAGTAGTCCTAATAATGTACGAGAGAACGTCAACTGCCTCAGAACCGCTGAAAGCATTCTTGTATGTCAGTTCGTTCTTGGTGCGGTCACCAGTGATAATCTTTCGGCGGAAGCACTCTCCAACACGGGACAGGAGGGCTGGGTATACGAGGGGCGGTCGAATCTTGGTCGCGGTCGGTGGGCGTTCGCTCTCGATCGACTTGCTTCTGGTAGGTCGCTGGACCAAAGTGGAAGCATCAGACTCGGAAGGGGCAATGGTTGGCGCCACGGTAGAGGCCATTGACATTGTCCTACTGTGATCGCTGTTTCCATTGGACGAAGCCATGCTGGCCGTTCGAGTCTGTGTTCCCGGGGCATGAGGCATCGAATTAGAGAAGCCGTTGGTGGCCGGCACCTCTGTGGGCGCTCGTCGGTTAGGGATGACTCGGCCGCTCATGGTCTGGTGGGCGTCCATGCTCTGTGGCTGATAATTGCCGGTCAAAGACATGGTACGGTCCTCATGACGCTCTGGCACGACTCGTCCTTGAGCAGTCGTCCTTGCTGAGTTCTGCTGCGCATAGGGGGCCTGTCGGAATTGATTTGCGGGAGCCTGCTGGTATGCGCTAGGAGGAGGATGGTACAGCGGCTGGCGGGGAGCAGAGGCGAGTGACTGCGAGCGATAAGGATCATTGTTCATCGCGGGAGCCGGACCCGGTCCTCCTTGATGAAAGCGCTGTGCCTGTGTTCTTGCTCCTGGAGCTTGCGATGGAGGCGGACCTCTATGCTCCATACGCGGAGGTGCCGGCCCTCCGGGACCAGGATACGGACGCCTCGCCTGCTGCTGCGGTTGCTGCATGTAGTGGGGCGGCATTTGCTGGCCGCCGGACGCTGAGCGTTGGTTAGGATAGTAACCGTTTCCCATCATGCTGTTGCTATCCATTGTCCGAGTCCTGCCAGCGTTGGGATCGCCATATTGGCCTGGAGGAGCACGGGGCGGTGGCTGCCGCTGCATGCCGGAGGACATGGAGGACATTGTCTGAGTGCGACCCTGATCCATCATGGGTGGAGGCATCGAGGAGGAAGTCATAGTCTGAGATCGACCCGGAGGGGGAGCGGCGCCGAAGATGTTGGAAAAGGCGGCATCCCGCTGGCCGTAGTTGTCTTCGCCGTAGCCCCTTTGCGGCGGTCGTTGAGGAGCTCCTCGAGGATCGTAGCCGTAGTTTGACATGGTAATGGATGCTTCACAAGATGCAAGTCAGGAGACAGATTCGGGCATAGAAAGGGGATGCTTGGGGGAGGGGAGCATCATTACCAGGAGTTTTGTGAGCGCCAGAGGCAAAAACTCGTTATCAGGCGTATCAACAGCCGACGTCGACGGATGCGCCGCCGTCAGTCGACGCCAATACGTCCCCTTAAGCTAAGATAACGTCAAGGGTGATGCGTGGGCGAGAGTCGTCCGTTGTACGCTGGCGCTGCGAATACCCTCACAGCCCAGGATAGCGCCCGTCGTTGCTGCAAGAGGGTGGTCTAAAGAAATTCGGGGAGGCTGCTTCTGACCGAAGCAAAGGTTGTCGGTTTTTGCAAGTTTGGGCTCGAGGGGGGGCGTCGGACAAGGCGGCCGGATGAGTAAAATGGCAAACCTCAGGCCTAGGTCCGGAGCTCGTCGACCGATGAAGGAGAGGACGACAAGGGGATTATCGCGGGCAATGGGCGGTCGCCTTCTCGAGGTTTTTTTTTGTGACCCTCTGGTGATGAACTTTGGAGTGAGTTGCAGGTTCACGATCTAGGCCAGGCACTCGTCGCAGGTAAAGAGAGGTAAGGTAATCCAATCCAACCCAAACCCAATCCACGTCCACTGGCTGAACTGGACTGAACTGAACTCAACTGAACAGGGAGCCAACGGCGGACACGCCAGTGCTAGATCCACCGTAAATCCACCTGGACCTGTGTGATGGCGGCCTCTGTGCTTTTTGGGGGTAAAAGTGGTGGACGGGGGGCGGGCAATGTGGGCGCGCCGCAGTGGATGGGCAGTTAAATTATTTAGTACCAAGTTAAGGGGATGAAATATGCTGGGGTATAGTAGCAGTGTAAGAGCATGGATCTGGGCGTTGCACCAAGGATACGAAAAAGAGAGGGGGGAGAGTTGTTCAGGAGCAAGGTAAAATAGTCAATCAGCCAGTCAGTCAATCCTTGAGTCAAGGTGTTATCTCGAGCTGCTACAGTGACTTGAAACTCGTCGTTGTTTGTGTATCGTAGAGTCAATTGTAGCGTTGACAACCTACTAAATGCTATTACGGTAAGGTACCTACAACATAATTACTACCTACCTACACTGAGGTGCACACTGCATCTCCCGTGATTGCGAACCTCCTGTCCCTCTCTGTCCTCGCTCTTTTGTGTGCGTGTCCTCGTTGTACGGAGGCAGCGTACTTGGCTGAGGTACGCTTTGCTTTGCTTTGTCTGTAACAGACCCATTGATGGATCAATTCAATTCTACACGGGAGTTACGGCAATTAAACCTCCAGTTCAACTGGAGGACCCGAAGGGGCACGCTAGTGGCCGTTGATTCTTACTTCTGACATTAACCTGCATCCTTTGATTATGCATGCATGCACATGTTTGTCTATTGTGTCTCGTTGGCCATATATTTTTCCATTGTTACAGCGAAAGAATGTTACGTATAGCCACTTGGTCTTTGATCTCTGCAATTGCGCTTCTTTGTGACTTGACTTCTTAACTGCAAGTCCGTCGTTGTCCGAGGGCCTGGGGCCAGGTATGGCCGGCTGTCTCGGCCCTTCATCTTGGTCTACGACGCAGGTCAACGCTCGCTAAGGCCGCAGCAGGCTCGGATGGAATTCTTGCTCAAGCCCAAGTATCCAATACGACGTGTCCAATACAATTGCAGAATAGACAATGGACCCTTTTTGCATCAAATGGATGAACATTCCCTACCACTTAGGCTATTTTGGAGACTATAGAGTCACGTGACGGGAGCCAAAGCCACCAGCTTCTGATTGGCTGAGTAAGCCCACTCCAATGTGGCTTTCCACTCTCAGCTTCCCAACTCTCTCTGGCAGCCTTGGGCCAGTAGTAGGCTACATCATCATCAAGCTTCCAACCAACTACCCAACGTCGCCCTTGACCTCTGAGCTCGTCGACGGCTTCTATCCTTCACCATGGCAGAATCAGAGCTCGCCCCCAAGTTTGCCCCCTTTATTGGGATGGTGAGTATCCCCGCGCTCAACTTTTACTCAACCAGGGGTGGACGCGAATGCTGATGCGGCGACTGGCAGGCTGGAATTGCAGCTGCAATGATCTTCGGATGTACGGTGTTTCCCTTCCTCTACGCGACGCGACGCCATCGATAGCGAATACTGAACGAGTTTGATAGGTATTGGTGCTGCGTACGGCACGGCCAAGTCCGGCATTGGCATTGCTGGTGTCGGTACTTTTCGACCAGACCTCATCATGAAGGTACCGAATCTATCTTGCAGTCCTACCAGGGCTATCTCTGACGTTTCTTACAGTGTTTGATTCCCGTCGTCATGTCTGGTATCATCGCCGTCTACTCGCTCGTCATCTCTGTCCTCATTGCTGAGGATCTCGACCCTTCCAAGAACTACAGCTTGTTTTCGTACGTCGACACGACGCCTCATCAACACATAGGAATACTGACAATAGTAGGGGCTTTATGCATCTCGGATGTGGTATTGCAGTCGGCATGACTGGTCTTGCCGCTGGTTACTGTATCGGAATTGTTGGCGACAGTGGCGTTCGTGCTTATATGGAACAGTCCAGGATCTTTGTTGGCATGGTCCTGATCCTCATTTTCGGCGAAGTCCTTGGTCTTTACGGGTAGGCATTCTTGGCAACTTTACAATCTGTTCTTTCTTATGCTGACACGTCCACAGTCTTATCGTTGCTCTGATCCTCAACACCAAGAGCAAGGGTTAAACGAGACCCATGCTATGCCACAATCACACACACCCTATTCATTCGACCCCTCTCAGGAGCGATCGATGTGTACGTTGGAGATGTTTAAAGCTGCCAGCAAGTTACGGAGGCGTACCATTATATGTACATCGGGCATGGCGTTATTGGACGTGTAAACATATATTTTTTCAACCAGGTAGAAGAATGGCGGAGAAGTTGACGGTATCTAGCTTCGAGTATAATCACAAAGTCTATGCTAACATCATGTTTCTGAAGTGGTGATTCAAGATTTCCTGGGCCTTACTAAAAGCCCATTTCATTTGAGGGGTGAACTACCTAATGCCATCTGGGCTCATCAAACCCTATGCAACCCTACGTTTGGAAGCGAGTGACAGAAGAGAAGAATATACTCATGACGATCATTCTATGCCGTCAACCAGAGCGCACATGGAAAGCCCGAGAAACCAATATTCACATGTCATGCCTCGTCCCGTAACCCAATCTAGATCATCAAACGCCCAGGGAAATGCGGCAATGTCGTTCAGCAGACGTAAACTCCGACACAGCGGCAGCGACCCAGCGCAGCAGAAGAAGAAAAAAAAAAGCAAAAGAAGAGAACGCAAAGAAATAAACACAGAAATCAAAGCAAACGACGTCCTCCAATGCGACGCAGGAGCTTTTTGCGGCTCCCAACCTCGGCTTCACGGCGGTACGAAGTCCAGCTTCGCTGCCGGTCATCCGAGTCCTTCATTCGAGCTATTTTCTCGTTAGCGATCGCAACATAGTACGGCACCATATTTAATGAACTCACCCAGGAACCAGTCCCACTGACGGTCTTCTCGCAACAGAATGTCGTCTCCTGACTCTCGTGCAAGTCGTTCCTGGCGGGCTCGCTGCGCGGCCACCTCACCGACCAAATACGGATCTTCTAGAGGTCTAGTCACATAACTTTCCTGTTCCTGCTCGGTCATATCAGTCATGACACGGCGAAGGCTATCTACCGGGTCACGTTGGCCAGTCGTTCGTCGATTCGCAACATTCTGATAGTGCCGGGCGGCGGGATTACTAGAGATAGAGGACCATGTCGCGATACGGAAGTTGTTCAGATTCGGTTGGGACCGCAAGGGAGCAGCTGGAACTGGAGGCAGGCCGATAGTCCGCTGGCGCGGAGTGGGAGTAGAGGTGCCGCTGCTGGAGCCAAGTAGAGAAGTTCTCGCAACCGCATGAGCTCGAACTGGAGGGGTGTATGCCGGCACGGCGTCGGGATACGGGTTTGTAGAGTGATAGGAGGGTGCTTCCGAGACTGGAGCGAAGAATAGGTCAGTAAGGCTGGTCTCGTGCCAGATGGTGGATCTCCCGCGATTTTGATCCAAACTGGTGGTATAAGTAGAACTGACATCGCCACAGGTGCACGAAATCACAACTACTCTAACTTGGTCTACTCACCATACGAAGGAGCAGCAGAGCGAATCGAAGATGTCTCGAAGTCGTCGTTGCTATACCGAGGGGTAGCGACAGCGCCCGTCATGATGGCAAAAACCGGGGGAGGAAACACAGTTGAGCGCGAAGTGGAAGAGGGGCAACACACGCCAGCTCAAGCATTAGTTCCAACGATAATTATCGGGGATACTGAAGTTAAGTAGCGAGACGAGACAACAGAAGAATCACACGGCAAGCGGCTGGGACGCTTCAGAGGTCCGTGGACAGTCAGAAGGCAAGTTGAGTGAGACTTGTCAAGGTGCGGGAGACAGAATTATGGCCTCTTTTTGTCCTGGGTTGAGAACGCCAAGCAAGGTAAGACAAGAGGGTCAGGATGCCCAGGAGTTGAATGCACAGCCGCGGATAAACATGCATGTAGCTCTAGGGAGGCCACATAATGGTGGGCAGAAAGCAAGCGAGCGTGCTGAAGAGCACCAAGAATGGAGTACAGAATACACCGAACCTATTGGCGAACGGAGCGTTTCGGGGAAGTACCAAGTTCAAAACCGAGCCAAGGTCTAGGCTGGACATCCGTATCGCATCGTGGCGTGGGATCCCAGGCCGTGGAGGTTGCAAGGGGGACTGAGATGCGGGGACACGTGAGAGAAGACACGACGATGATGCTGTGGAGGACCATCGACAGCACCATGACGCGTTCTGCTTTGAATAAGAGTAAAACTCTCCTGCTTGCCATGTCTGTTGGGCAAGTGTGTCTGTTATTCGGCGCCCATTTGTGTCACAAGCTCTGTTAGATACCCTCTGGATGATCGCCACAACTTCAACAGCTGTGAAGGCAGGGTGCACGAGTGGATGCACTGTGGCATCACTCTTTCGGGACAACCATCAGCAAGCTCCCCCTGAAGAAGTCGTCGGGGGTTTTCCTTACTGGGAACAATGAGCTTCCACGGATGCTTCGACACGGCGGTAGCGGGGTATCGCGGACAGTTTTCCGGGCGAGGAACCTTGGGCTCGGGGGACTTTTTACCCACTGTGAATGGCGGGGTTCTGGACGCTGTGGATCATTGATCGGGCTGTGCGCGCAGGGGAGAGGAGTCGTTGAGGTGGGGATGGAGGCCTAGAAGCCCAGGGCGGCCAATCGATAAGACGTTTGGGGGCTGCTTGGCTCTAAATTCCATGGCAGAAGCAGCAGCAGCAGCGTAATTGACGGACGCCAATGTTGTACGACGACGGTGTTGACGGAGTCTGAATCCGGTTTTGTTGACGAGGCCTGGCTCGTCTTGTGGCAGCTTTGTGGACCTGAATGATGTATTCGACACGAACCTTGCGTTTTCACATCCAGTTTTGCTCTGATATCCGTCTTGTTGAAACAACTTTCATGGTATTTCTTGATGGTTGCCGATCACCCTAACCGCCGTGAGCCGCGTGGTCGGGCCGGCCTATGATGCCAGACTTGACTATTCTTTTGGGCTTTGCAAAGAGCGCTATGTGACGCCCAGAAGCATCCTTGTGCAACGCCAACACCACCTTTCTCAGGCGCCTTCCCCCACCTGTCGACGTCTTGGACGCAATGGTGGATCTAGATGAGGTGGTGTCGTGCTCATCTTTGCTTTAACTTATTTGACGTGCCTCGTTGTAAAGTCAGCACCTTGGTGCGAAGAGCGTTCGATCAAAAGCGGGGGGGTTATTAGATCACCAGATAGCTGGAACCTTGAACTGGTGATTTTATCGCAGATGCAGGAACCAGTCGCGGGACCTCGAGAACCACACTTTGAGATCGCATCTTCACACCAGTTCGTACGGCACCATGTTCTCCGCTTTCTCTCTCTTGAGGGGAGAACAGGTTATTCAAGGCGGGCAGCCGAGCCGACCCCATTTCTCCGAAGCTTTGAGAAAGCCCTCCCTCAGCTGAAGCCAGTTACGGCTTATAACTCCGGGGAACCAAGAACTTTTAGCCGACTCATGGAACAGTTCGCACCGAACTGAACTGGTGGAATGTGAAATGTTGAATCTCAGCCAACTAACATAAGAACGTCTTGCTCAATCTGGCGCAATGTGCATGCTAGGTTGTGGTAGGGGCGGTGAGTGTGTTCTGCTGACGTGCGTCAAAATGCATACCAGCATGGTTTGGTATCCAAGATAGGGAGCAAAAGGTTGCGTTGGGTGCTGATGGCTGGACCCTTGAAATCGATGTGACAAGCGGTCTCAACCTCCCCTTTTCTGGGAGGTGTTCGGAAAAGCCCGTATCAAGCGCTGCCGTGGCTGGATTGTGTTAGCTGTTTGATATGTTGCGTGACGGTCGTGGCACGAGGCGAGAGCCTCGCTTTTTCTCACGCGATTTCGCCAGAAAATAGGAATCTCTTGGTTGTTGGTACGAGGGTTTCCTTTGACCTCAAGGAAAAGACGATTTGCCATATGTTGGCCTATCATATGACCTATCTGAGGTTCACCTTTATGAATTAAGCTAGAAAGAACTTCTCCCTCCAGATAAGCAATGCGCTTGGGCCACAACGGGATAAAACGCAGCGACTTCAAAGAGTATCCTAAATAGATCGGGCAGAGAATTTGCAAAAACTACTATAATAAAATACTCAAAATTGTTCTCTTACCTACTAAGCTCTATTCTAAGGGAATCCTTGATTCATCCCAAAAGTTGAGCTATAAAGAGTAAGGTAGGTACATATGTATGTTGGCCTGGACCCCCAATTTAGTGTGCTAGTCTAGGCATCCAGGTATGGGCTTATGTTAGGTACTTCAAAAGTTCACATGCAAAACGTCTAGGAGGAAATGCAACAGGCGGCACCTCTACTGGACCAGTTCAAGGGTCCTATGCCCTGCATCTCAGCATAAGCTATTTTATTATTAGATACCTTCCGTATTCTGCTTGGCTGTGCAAAGAATCTGGATACCTCTAAGGTAGGCAAGTAAAAAAGAGCTTGAGAAACAAAAATCCTAGTATCCTGATCTAGTACCTAGTTGTCATACGTTCTGTTTGGCCTTTGGAGATACCTGTAGACTTACTATGCCAGACACTTGATAATTTTAATGTGATTACTTTTGTGACATATTCTTCTGCGTGAAGTATGAACCACTGCGTTCGTGGGGGCTACTTAGCACCTTGGCTTGATGTTGGCCCGTGCACAGTGTTCCCCAACGGGCAGCCCCGCTGCTGCTTAATGGAAGTACGTACTCTGGTCGCGTCTTCCCATCACCAAGACGCGATCTCTGCTGCAACGTTCTTTGTCCCAACTCAATTATCAAGGCTGTATTGATAACGTCTCGCTTTCTAACAAACTTAAAGGACTGAATATCCTGAAGATTTCGAGCTGAACCTACACTGGTCGCGCAACACGGCATCTCGTATCAATGCCTATTCGGATGCAAGACTCTGACGAGGAGTCGCATTCGCGATCGCCACCGCCGTCCTCTCGAGCAACGCCGGCGCAACGGAATCTTGCCGTGAGAGAACGCGAGGCTAGTCGCAATCCATCTGGTTCGAAAAGAAAGCGGGCGGATACAAGAAATGGCGAATCTTCAAACCACCGAAGACGGACGGCCGAACCGTCCGCAGATAGCGACGACGACGGCGATGATGTTTACGATCCCGACCAACCGCTAGAGGAGCGCCGCAAAGTTCAGCAGGGATTCAGGGATCTCCTTCGCGAAGTGACCGAGAATACAGAAGAGTACCTACAAGCCGACTCGCGAGGACTTCACGAGGCCATCCTCCGCGCCGACGAGCTGTCCAAGAAAGTACGACAAACTACAGAAGCCACAATTGATTCGCGGTTACTTGTCAGCACCACCGACTTATCGTATCGAAAAACATTACGATTAACTCAAGGGAGTCTTTCTCAAGGTATTGACGTGGACGAGTTTGTTTCGAAATGCATCACATATATGAGACACGGCCGAGGAATTATGGACGACAATGCACCAGAACTCTCGAGCACTCAACGTCAACGAAGAAGAACTACCAGAGGCGACGACGATGGCGAAGACGACATTGGCGATGAGGGCGACATGATGAACTGGCCTCACCTTGGCCGCTTCGCCTGCTTGCCTTATATTCGACGCCCTGCGCTTCCTGGCTTCCTACTCGGACCTCTCTCCGTTGAAAAGAAGGCGCGGAAGATTGCAAAGCGAAGTGCGCCATTCAAACCGAATAATTTGACCGAAACCCGTCCGGAAGTACTCAACGTTGAGGACCTGGCAAAGAGGGAAAATGATCTCACCGCGATCTGCGGTAAAATCCTCCATCAACTGCAAAATATTCAAGCAGATATTCAACAAACTGTGATGGAGCTCATTGAAGACGAAATGGACGACGAGGAGAAGAACCGAATCATGCATCAGCATGGCCTCAGAAGTACTGGTGGTATAGACTTGATGCGCTTTGTCGTGAATCCCAAGTCGTTTGGCCAGACAATTGAGAACATGTTTTATGTCAGTTTTCTGATTCGAGATGGCCGAGTCGAAATCGACTTTGACGAGTTCGGTCTTCCAGCATTAGGTTAGTTTACTATGAGTGAGTTGACTACATATTGCTAACTGGCTCTTCAGCTCCCGTGGACAGAGAGGCTGAGGCCGACGAAGAGGAAACGGCACGTCATGGGGCAGCGAAGCACCAGGCAATTCTCTCCATGGACATGGAGACCTGGCGCGATATCATAGACACATTTGGCCTAACGGAGCCAATGATTGCCCACAGGAAAGAAATTACGCATTCAGGACCTGGCGCGCGGGGTTGGTACAGCTGAGGGAGGGTAGGGAAATGTCAGTTGAAAGAACATGTCAAGTCTTTCGGATCCACAATCCATTGTCTTGCAACCCACGAGATACCCTTGTTTGCATGTGTTGGGTGCTACTTCGGCGATGGCGAACATGGTCCTGGGCACAGGCCCCTTGGCGAAAAGCGTTTCTTCTTTGTTCTTACTCGCCCCCTTGCCTTTATTGTCGGCATAACAAACATGAAATTGGGCTGGCTGGTGCCAATCCCATCTTTTGAAAGGCATATGCCTGTGCGTAACAAGTGGTGGGCGGCTTCGTTTATTTTTGGCACATTAAGAGGGTGTCAAAGGAGAGAAACAGTTCAAAGACACTCAATAAACAAAGGCGTCCTCGAGGCTCGAGGTCTTCTGTTCATCCCTTCATAATCCTCCTTGATCCTCTTCTCTTTATTGACACACTTTCAGACCACTGTTTCAATAATCTGTTTCATTCTTGCCATCTTTGAAGCTCCCAGCTCGACGGCACTTAATACGAACAACGATCAGTACAGGTCTATCTGATATCGGTATATTCTTGGCTTTAAGAAGGTGCACTTCGATTATCACTTGTTCACCATTATCAACCCCCAAACCCCGCCGAAGGACCGTAACAACATATTTTCCCTCTTTGTTCCCTGCCTCCTAGGAAGACAAAATGTCTAAAGGAGAAAGTTGCCTTTTTGTTAAAGGCTTGGTGAAACAGGCTGGAGCCCGGTTAAACACAACAATTCAAACCCGAGAGAAGGAATCAACCAGCTACTTGTCAAGTATTGACGAACAATACGAGCACGTTTACTCGAGCATCGCCTCAAACCTTCCAGGAAAGGCTTTAACGGCCCTGAAAAAGCTTCGGGCAGCAGGAGAGGATGGCATCAAAGCCATTGTCACTAGCGCCAATGCCACACAACGGAAGGACGTCGAGATGTTTGCACAGGCTGCGGAGGTTTTGAAGTCCAATGCGGAAGCGCAGAACCTAAGGAAACTCAAGAGCGCCGAGAAAGCAGCCGTGGAAGCGAAGTTCCAGCTGGAGACATATAAGAGGAAGTATGAGGGCAAGCCGTCCGCGGATGAACAGGGATCAACCACTGCGCCTGGCCCGGCTGGAGGAAAGCAAGGCAACACTCGAACCGTCAGCAATAGTCCCGGTAGCGCTGGGTTGGGTTTCGAGCAGGCTCTTAACCGTACAAAGGAAAACCCTCCCGCGATGCCTCCTGGTGAGCCGTCCTCCCCAGCGGCTTGGAGTCGAACGGGTACACTCACGAAAAAAGGCTCAAATGTCTTGAAAATTCGTTCACCCGCCGCTAAGAGCCCGGCTTGGCACGAGCCTGCTCGGGCCAGTCCTAAAGGTCTCATTTTCCGCAGCCCAAAAAAGACGGCCTTTGGTAGGCCGAGTAGTCCTCGGTTCCAGAGAAAGATCCGACTTAGAGCTGAAGGCACAAGCAGCCCGCTGTCACAAGACTTCAGCAATGCACAGTACAAGAAAGATGTATTGTGGCATGAAAAGTTCGATGCCATGGAGCCCATGATGCGAGACCTGCTTCAGATGCAGTCTGAACTCAACGACGAGTGGAGGGAGAGCCTGGAAGCAGTCGATGTTACAGGTTCGGATGGGTGGAAGACCGACAATGATGGCGAACATGAAGGCGAAGTTGACGCGCTCTATGACAAACTCAGCACGTTGAACCACGATTTGCAAGAGAAGGAAGAGCTCATAAGCAAAGGGGAGGTGCTTATTCGCGGCCAGAAGTCGCAAATTGACAACCTCGAGAAAAAAAACCGAGAACTTGGGTCGAAATGTTCCGAACTTAAGGAGCAGTTCCAGGACAGGGACGTGTCTGACCAAAGTCCCGAAGTGGCTACACCTGGCACTCCTGTTACAGGAAATCCAAACAGTTCACGGTCTGTAAAGTCACCCGCACCCTCCGGACATGCCGGTATCATGGCGTCCCCAAATACAAAAGGAGTGCTCCAGCAATGGCTAGCCAAAGCACTCCATGACCACCGGAGACGCCTGGAAAGTGCAGTGAAACGCTGCAACCGCGAGGAGGATCGCTGCACATTCGATGCTTCAGAGATGCGAGATGATGACGATGGATTCCCTGAGAAGACGACTCTCCGTAAATGGGCAACCTCATCAAAGAATCACCGTCGCGATTTCCAGCACAGTATTGACTTCATTGACGAAATCATGGAGCGGACTGGGAAGACTGAATCCAGTTCAGTTCTCTCAGATGAACTTGAAGAATCTACATCAGCAACGGTAATGGCGACGGGAACAAACCAGGTCAGCATGAATCTTCTCAAGCCTTCCGATTCTCCAACCTCCGACTATGGAAGTCACGCTTCCCAAACCTCTGAAAACACGCACTCCAACTCTGGAGGCTCCGGACCCTCAAGTGGGGGCACTTCCTATAGTTCCGGTAGTTCTACTTCAGATGCGAAGTCATCCTTCGCGACGGAGCAGGGTGCTGCCGAACCCTGGGAGACCCCGACGACTAAGGATGTCTTGAACCTGGAGAGATCCTCGAAGTCAGAAACTGTTCAAAACTCTGCGGGCATTGCAGAGCCAAAGGATGCGCTAGACCTGGACGACGTCTCGAATAATGAGGATACCTCGAAGTCGGACGGCAGTCCAAAGAACGAAGACATCTCAAAGAAAGAAGACATCCCAGAAAAGCAGGAAGCCGTGAAGAAAGGCAGGTTTCCGGAGTCTAAAGATACTCAGGCCCCAGAATCTTCGGAACAAAACAAGTCATCGGTATCCGGTCACGACGATGGCAATGGCGACGACCCAGAGACCCCGGGCCCGTGGACCACTTTTACCGATATTATCAATGATCTGCGGACCACTGTTACTGACATTGCCAATGATCTGTGGGCCATGATGTTCGGGTTTTTGGTAGTCGTCGCTATGCAACTCGGTGCTTGGGTTCGCCTCTTCAAATTCATTGCCTACTCTGTGCACCATTGCTATAATCTGTGCATTGGGCTTAGGCGCGCTACGATGAGCAAGAGTACGACAATGTCAAGGTTCCCTACTGCGCCTACGCCGCAGGATGTCCTCATCGTTGTGTATCATGTCCTGCTCGTGCCGACTTTGCATGTGTGCTTGGCCGCGCATCGGGAGAGAGCTATATGGTATGAGGCAAACGGTCTGACCAGGAAGTACATGCTGAAGCGTGCTGCTATCGCCCCTTCGTCGACGTCCATCTTTGGGATAGATGGGCTTCTGGGGCTGGGATGGCATGACGTCTATGATTTTATGGATTGTTATCATATGTACATAATTGCTTTATTCTTGTTGTAGAGGTCTCATTATCTAGCTTCATCTGATGGTTTACCAGATAGTAGTTAATAGTCAAGCTTGATTAGAATAAATAAACAGAGTTTTTTTTATACGTATTTACTTAACTAACATTGTTGAATATTTGTTACCCCTGTGTGGACTTTATCGACTATCATGATGCTCGAATACGTTTTATCTTAAAGCAAATCTGCGATGTATTGATTCGAAAGGTATATAGAAATTCTTCAGCGCTATGTGAGTTCGATGGCCATTGGACTCAACTAGAGGTGGTTCATAATACCCTATACTCGAACTGAATAAGGGTTGTCATCGAATTTCGTTTCATTCAATCAAGTCCTGTAAGGGCGAGTATAAACAGTATTTGGAATCATGTCATATTTGACATGGATTGCTCCTTTGACAAGTACAAATACGGCATGAAACGCCATCGACGAAGCCGAGGCTCGTATGTAACGGGTCCTCGGGTTGCAGTAATACACCGGGACTAGGAAATAAGAAATAAAGCAGTTGAAGCACTAACTAGGCAGAGCCTGACTGAATTATCAAGACATCCAGTTTTTACGTAGACTCATCAAAGCTTAAGGGGGATTAGAGCGTATTATTTTGCGTGTATTTTGTGAATTGTTTGTACATCAAAAATAGTATCGTATTCACATGATGGTATTGGGTGGGAAAATTACCTAGAAAAGATAATAGGCATGTCCCAGCACCCACTTATCTACATTAATTAAACCTTAGTCTCCAGTTCCGCTACCCTGGGCCTGGAAATCGGCAAAGTTATTCGCCTGCTCCGAATGTTGATGTCATTGAGAATTACCAATTCAAGTTCAAGCTCCGCCTCGATATCTTACGACTTGCTCGCAAATCAAATCAAACTCAATTGTCTTAAATAACCACTCGTGATGCTACATCCAGCGACCCGAACCAATTACTTAAACACCCAATTGCCCAGACTATCTCGATTCTTGAAGACACCATCATCGCTACACTCACGTGCATTTGGACGACTTGCGCCATCCCGAGACTTACACTGCGAACCCAACGTCATACATCCTTCGACATCATCAACTTCATTCACAAAAAGATCCAGGCCTGCCTGTTTATCTACTCTTCCACCCAAGCAACGTAACTTCAGCTCACAATCACGCCACTTGAATTCAGAAGAAATGTCTTCCAAACTTGTGCCTTCGGACCCTGAGCATGTCATGGTCATTCGCAATGTCACGCCCAACATCGCCACTTTCTCAGTGCCCTTTTCACGATTTGGAAAGATCAAGATTGGTGGCCGAGGTACTCTAGGTATGCTCTACTATTGCGATCCCCAGTGCCAAACTGCGCATTGTACTGACATACGTAACAGTCAAGCTCACTAATGGAAGCCTCGCCGTCTTCTCACCAGTAGCGCTCACCAAGGCCGCTCAAGCCAAGGTCATTGAGATGGGAGGCGATGTCCGTTATATCATCGCCCTCGACTATGAGCACCACATCTTTATTTCTGATTGGGCAAAGGAGTATCCCTCAGCTAAGATCATCGGCCCAGAGGGTCTCCCCGAAAAGCGCGCCAAGACAACAGATGACCCCAAGATTGGCGACGAAGAGTTCGCAGTTGTTTTTACCAAGGACAACAAGCGTGAGATCAAGATTGACCCTGGGTTCGATGCTGATTTCGACTATGAATATGTCGACGGCCATGGCAATCTCGAAATTGTCTTTCTGTACAAGCCCGAGCGCGTCCTGATCCAGGCTGACCTGCTCTTCAACCTGCCGCCCACCGAGCAGTACAGCAAAGTTCCTGGCGAAGAACTGCCTCAAGACGGAGCTATTGGCAAGCTATTTGCTTGTGTTCAGAATCCCCGTGGCGACGATATCAAGTGGCTGCAGCGATTTAACTGGTACCTGCTCGCCAAGAACCGCGATAGCTTCAACGACAGTATGGCACGCATCTCTGAGTGGGACTTTACCACCATGATCCCCTGTCATGGTGATGTCATGGAGGGAGACGGCAAGGAGGTGTTTATGAAGGTGTTTGACTGGCACCTCAAGGCACACAAATAGATGCACAGCATGAACGCGTTGCGATTGGGTGATGATGATGACGACGACGATGTACAAGTAGAGCACCGAGGAGTTGGGGAGTAACATACAGTGCTAGAGAATTTGATACCAAATGACAGATGGATTTGATAGTTTGTAAAAATACACCAGTAGACTAGACAGTCTTACGATACTTTACCAAATGTATAACATCAGACGTATAAATTGGGTATATTATTTTGAACCCTGAACGCCAGTATCCAAATCATCGCCCATATCCTTGTTTTTACCCTTATCCAATGTACGCCGCATCACGCCTTTTCCTTTATCAACTACAGTCCCATCACGCACACTCGCTTGGTCGCGCGACGACCCAGCGGCACAAGCACCTGTGGATGCCTTCCTTATCTTATCCAAATAAACCGATCCAGGGGTAGCTACGGAGTTCGCTCTCTCCTTTGTCTTGGGTGGAGGTTCAGGTTCCATCTCGACGAATCCAAACATGGGAGTTCCTTTAGAGTCGGAGGTGATCAGTTCACCCCCTTTGTGAACAAAATCGCCAAGCTTCCCCAAGATAGCAAACTCGAGCTTAAGCTTAACCGAGTAAAATACTGCTTTGACGCCTTGCTGCCAGAGAAAATTATTGGTAAAGCAGACCGCCAGTAGGGAGATATCGATGAGTGCGATCAGTACGTTGATACCAAGGAGCTGCCATATGACACGGCGAGTTTTGTACTCTGCTGTCTTTTTCCTGATGATTTCCGTAGTTTTCCAGACATAGAAGCCGGACAGAATAAAGTTTTGCACGCAGAAAAATGTCAGCTGCGCCTTTTGCACTCTCATGTAGGCACCATCATAGTCGTGTTTTCGTTGAGGGCTAACGGTGAAAAGGAGAACTGTTATTGTGCAATGCCAGACGACAGCATTGGCAATTATCATCCATTTCACAAACTTGAGGATCGTGACGCTCTTGACAAGTAGGTGAAGCCGAGAGTATAGAACAAGAGCTTGGCCGGTAGTCAGGAGTATCCAGCCAATGTCGTTGATCAGCATATCTGCGATGTCACCAATAACGTCGAGATAGCGAATTAGCCAGCCTGTCGCATATGGTAATAGGCCGAAACCAGCCACGGCAAGACTCCAATAGTAAAGGTCGTTGCATCGCCTCGAAGATGCAAATATGAGAGCGAGTAACTCGATGCCATTGTACAGCGAGATAGTGGCGCAAGTCTACAGGGCAGTGTTAGTTGGTTGATTATATCCTATGGCGCGAGGGTTCGTACAATAACCATTATAGCCTCAGGGGTGTAGACCCCGTCGGCGGAGATCCTAGACATGGCATCGTTGCTTCTTGGAAGAGGCATCCTGGCCTACTTCGGGCGAGGAGAGGCCGTGTCATGAGCTGAAACTGCGAGGGATAGGATTACACAAAGATGAAAGTGAAGCATCAACATCTGGGAGACGTTGGTGTTGAGAAAAGACTGGATTATGACGATTAAACACCGCACAGGCTTGTTTAAGTGAAGAAGTTCAGGTGCTAGTCTAGGATGCGCACCGGGAGACAATGAGCCGGCGGCAATTTCTCAGTCTAAAGTTTCGCGGATGTCTCCGGTGAAAATCTATTGATTCAAGGGGATGATGGTGTGGCTCCAAGGTTTAGTTCGTACGCTTTAGATCTTCCTTAGGGTACAATCCATGGCTCAAGGAAACGGGTACCTTGCAAGGGAGAGTATCGAGACATAACTGCCGTGAAGGAAATGATGTTATGATCAATGCCGGTCAAATATGATAGGGCGACAGAACAGGGAGCATGACACACAGGAGTAAGATCAAGGTTTTCAAAGGAACACTCGAGAGTCATGGACCTTGCCCCCCTGTCCAGGAATAGATCTTGGTGAGATTGAGGATCGACAAGTTAGTCGCTTCTAAGAGGTTCACATAGAAAACATTTGATACCCTCACAGGCGGTCCGCTAAATAATCGGCACTCTGCCTAACCTTAGGATAAGTTGCTATAATAGTTAGAGCATAATTTAGGTTAACGATATCCTAAAGTGCTTAAATTATTTTATCACCTCTTAACTAAAGTTAGGCAGAGTACCGATTATTTAGCGGACCGCCTGACTAGATAGAAGTCCCAATTACCGTCCAATGATAATTAGCTGCTCAACAAATCGCAACACTAATCACTTTTGAGAGTAAAGTTAGTGAAGTAAGGAGGACGTGACTTTGCCGCGTGATGGCCCCCGCGGTGGAAGCTGGGTAACGTCACCTCTTATCTTATCGCACCTCAATCGGCCAGCTACTGGACCTATCCGTACCTTACTTTAGTACGCCATCGATCGCGGGCTCACATCGCAACTCAACCTTGACCTTTACCAGCGCATTCTTTACTCGCGCTCTCTTCCACCCTTCACTACTTCCACTCTCCCGATACAGCATGACTTAGCGCATCATGTCTGAGTACGGGCGCATGGACCCGTTCTCCTTTGCAGGCTCCAAGGATGTCCACCATCCTGTGAGCATTCGCATGTAAGCCCCTCCAATACGCTGCGCCTGTGGGAGTGTTGTCGAGCTGACTTGTGCGTAGAATGAACCTTGAGGGTGAAGAGCCTCCTTTCAAATTTTCAACACTTCTAGAACGACCCGACTTGCGACATGTTGGCTCTAATATCAGGTGCGCGACATCGCCTCCGGTCACCTTTGCGCCGTGCTAACAATAGTTGTTAGCTCTTGTTCTGACCTCTATGTCACCGTTCAGGTCTGGGCCGGCTCGAAACCCTTGACTGTTCCCGTTCAGACGGCTTACAAACCTTTTCGAACCGAACGAAAGTACGATATCCCCCCAAACGTGAAGGAGCTTTTGTTGATTAGGATCATAGGTGGAACGAGTGGCTTCAGCTCCCCATTACGTACGACTCTTTACCAGCCAACTCATACTTAGCCATTACAATATGGGATCTGTCGCCAACAGGTGGGAAAGGCGCCCTAGGCCATGCCGTCCCATTCGGTGGCACTACGCTGCCCATGTTCGATGAGGATAATCAATCGCAAAAGGGAAGACAGAAATGCCTTGTCCACCGCCACAAACACGCAGACGGCACCGACGGTACAACGACACCTGCATTAGTATCGACAAAGAAGAAGACATCTCGAAAAGGGCATGTTCCCCCACTGGATAAGGACGCGGAGGAGCTGGACCGAATGGAGACTTTATTCAAGAAACATGAGATGGGCGAGATTCCTCGGGTCGACTGGCTAGACCAGATGGTCTTCCGAAGCTTCGAAAAACGGGGTCTGCAAGCTGCCAAATCCTCAATGAAGATGCTTCAGAGACAACAAGCCATCAACGGGGAGAATGATCCGGATAGCCAAGACGGCGAGAACGAAGATGGACGCCCTGGCCAATCGACATTCCTTCTCAACGTTGAATTACCACGTTTCGACTTCCCTGTCGTGTTCGCTGACCACGAATACGACCCTCCCCCGATCTCAGCCCTTCAGAACCTTTCAGTCTCCCAGGCAAGCGTTGCCCACCGTCAGCCACAAGTTCAATATGGCCCTGGTATCAATGCCCTAGGCGAGAGTTCTGCTGCGCTTGGCGGACGGCTCATTAAAGCTTATGACCCCGAAGCTGGACACAGGGACAACCCGGCAGAGGCCAAGCACCGACGACTATTCCGAAGCTCCCACCGGCACGGCATTCTCGACAAGGACCTGAAGCCGAATGCCAAGGTTCGAGATGAGCTAAATCTCATCATGTCATACTCGCCGACACACGTCCTCAGTCCCGAAGAGACAGATCTAGTGTGGAAGTTCCGCTATCACTTAACCAGAGATAAGAGAGCTTTGACAAAGTTTGTCAAGTCAGTCAACTGGAGCGACCAGAGCGAATCGAGACAAGCTATACAAGTACTTGGGCGCTGGACTGCGATTGACATTGACGATTCTCTCGAGCTTCTGGGCCCTTCTTTTGATAACTCTGCCGTGCGGTCCTATGCCGTGGAGCGATTGCGCAAAGCCGATGACGAGGAATTGCTACTGTATCTTCTTCAATTGGTACAGGCGCTTAAATATGAGCATATATCGACCGATTCAGAGGAGGAAAGCAGTCAAGACTCATCACTGGCTCGCTTCCTCATTCAGCGGGCAGCGGCCAACTTCCTACTCGGAAACTATTTCCATTGGTACCTCATGGTAGAATGCGATGATCGCAGCCCCGAGCAAGGCGTTGATAATCGCAACATCTACCGTAAGGTTGCGTACGACTTCATGACTGAGCTTGTCAAACAGCCAGATGGCGAGGAAACGCGCAAGACTCTATTACGCCAAGCAGAACTAGTTGCTATTCTCTCGAGAATTGCACAAGAGGTCAAGACGTCAAACGAATCGATCGCAAAGAAGGTTGACCGGGTCAAGCATTTCTTGGCAGATCCCAAGAACGAGCTGATGACCTTTGACCCCCCTCTACCGATGCCACTCGATCCCTCAATATTGATTACGAGCGTTATTCCGGACCAGACCGTGGTCTTCAAGTCTTCACTAAACCCATTTAAATGTACCTTTAAAACAACAACAGGAAGCTCGTATCCTATTATCTTCAAGCTGGGTGATGATCTCAGACAGGACCAGCTTGTTATTCAGATCATCACTCTCATGGATCAACTATTACAGAAGGAAAATCTGGACCTCAAGCTGTCACCCTACAAGATTCTGGCGACGAGTACTTCGGCTGGTGCTTCGCAGTTTGTACAATCTGCAAGTTTATCAAGTATCGTCAATAAGTTCAAGAATAACCCAGCCCTGGCCTACCTCAAATATCACAACCCAGACGATAGACAACCCCTTGGCGTTCGACAGGAAACCCTGGACACATACGTGAGGTCCTGCGCAGGGTACTGTGTCATCACATATATTCTTGGCGTTGGCGATCGTCACTTAGAGAATTTGCTTCTTGCTCCGGACGGCCATTTCTTCCACGCCGATTTTGGCTTTATTCTTGGCCGCGACCCCAAGCCTTTCGCGCCCTTGATGAAGCTATCGAAGGAGATGGTGGACTGCATGGGCGGCGTGCAATCGGAACACTACAAGCAGTTCAAGCAGTACTGCTTCCTGTCGTACACAGCACTGCGAAAGTCATCCAACCTTATCCTCAACCTTTTCAGTCTTATGGTCGACGCCAATATCCCAGACATCCGACTCGAGCCGGACAAGGCCGTGCTCAAGGTTCGGGAACGTTTCCACTTGGAGCTGAGTGAGGAAGAAGCGCTGAGGTACTTTGACCGGATTATTGAGGATAGTTTGACAGCGTATGCGCCTGTTGTCATTGACAAGTTGCATGAGTGGGCCCAGGCTTTCCGGGCGTAGGATTTAGATTGGAAGGTTGTCATTATGAATGGAGTATGGAGTCTTTGTTATGAGAATGCAGTTAACCTGGTCTAGACAATTGACTAGCAGTTTGGTTTTCTGATCATGTTATTTTGTTTATGTAAACAAATGTTCCCATATATATGTATCGTTGAGATGTCCAAATTTCGAAGCACGACCGAAGGCTTCCTCACTTGCCTAGGCGGGCCTTATCAGCTATGATACACTAACCAATGGTTCGTAAATTATCTTCATTACATCTTCCTATACAGTACTTTTGACTGGTTCATATCTATGTCTCACCAAAGGTGAATACGCCCTTGCCTTTACGGAATCCCTGGAGACCCTGCTGCACGGCATTGCGTAGGGTCTCCTCCTCCGTATCCCAGTCCCACTTGACCTCTTCGATGGGGACGTCACGGAACTGTCCCGAGCGGATAATCTGGAGGATATCATTGATCGTGTGCCTCCTGCCAGTAGGGTCCTGCTCGTTCCACCTGCTCAGCCAGAAACCAACAAAGCGGATATCCTTGAAAATGAGAAGACCGAGAGGTAGTTGAACGGGCTGCTTGGACATGCCGCCGTACGACACCATGGTTGCGCCGTGGCCGAGCGATCGAGCAATGGCAGTTGCTGATTTGCCTCCGACGCAGTTGAGACCCAAGCCAATCTCCTCACGGCCGTTACGGGTGATCTCGGCGAGCTGATCCTTCCACTCCCGCGAAAGGAACTGAGACTCAGTAACGACGACATCGGCACCAAGGTCGTGAAGTTCCTTCTTCATAGCCTCGGTTGCCTCGGGGGTATCACGCTCACGGAAAACATTAATGCTTCTCAAGCCCCAGAGCTTTCCGAACTGGATAGCGGCTCGCCCGACACCTGAGTTGGCACCGTTTTGGATAAACCACTGTCCGCTGCCGACCTCGAGGGGACGCATGCCTAGACCAGCTTGAGGGCCGGCATTGGGGCCGTAGGATCGCAAAATACGGTAGGCCGTAGCTGGGTTCACACTGACTGTCGCAACCTGCGTGGCAGTCAAGCCCTCCTTGTCGATCTTGATAAACTTGTTGGCCTCATCAACAGCATGTGTCCTCCAGGTACCGAATTGACCGATGGCGGGGATAACCCAATCGCCCTTCTGCAGTGACGAAGAGGATGAGCCGGTAGATACCACCTCGAAAACACCCTCATTGCCGGGAATAGCAGAAGGTTCCGAGGTGCCAATTAAAGAGGTAAATGGAGGTTTGGCGCCATAAGTACCCTGAACGGTGTTGATATCGGCGGGGTTGATAGGAGCGGCGAGGGATCGGACGAGGACCGAGTTTGAGGGGATGGATGGCGAGATGGAATGAGTGTGAAGACTACAAGTTGCGCTATTAGTTTTGTTAATTATTAGGAATTATTGAAAACGCACCTGAGGACATCAGAAGGTTCACCAGGCTTGGAAAAGACGAGGGCTTTGGCTTGTGTGTAGCCATAAGGACCCGACTTGTATCGTGCCGCAGTCATGGGAAGTCGGGTCAAATGTTGAGCGTTGAGCTTTGCCGAAGGCCGAGCAAGCCCTGAAGCGAGCGGCCTAAGGCGCAGACATTGTGCACTTGCCATGATAGAGGTTGATAATCAATTATTTCAAGAGAAGTAGAAGAATTGATTCCTTTTCCTCGTTGAAGTCGCACGACGCTCAAGTGAGTTCAACTTTTGACGAAACAAGTTGAGCCGAGCTCGTTTCAACTGACGAAAGCTCTCTCGCTCTATGACGTCGGGTTGAGGAGCCAATCAGACTATGCGATTAACCGGGGCACGTCTCCAGAAAAAAAGTCAATGTGGGATGATGGATCCCGCGAAGGTGGGACGCGGGGGCCTTCCTAGATCGGGAATTGTCGACGAGACAGGTAATACATGAGATAAGATTGGGGATAGTGGCAGAGGCTCGCCGGCTTGAAAGGGATTACGTGACTTTGCTAGCTCAGAGACCCTGAAAAAAAAAAACAGATACTTAGCGATACATGGCATATCATGACTCGCAACGGTTGCAAGTTGAAGCAACGGCGGCCGAGGTGCGTTGCACCAAGTAAAGGGATAACAGTCTGTTACATACTAGGGCACAACTAGTAGATGCTAAGATCCTTGAGGGTGTTCCCTCAGTACAAAGGGAGGATAGTGGGATCTTGAATGGGCCCATAACGAGAAAGGCAAGACAATGGCGCTGAAACATGTTTTAGTCAAATGGTTTCCCGTTCCTGGTCTCCCGTGGAAACGCAATCCAGCCAGTCCCAGTTATAGATAGTATTTTGTTGATTAAGAGTCCATGCACTGAACTGCGCCTCAACCGCCAAGCTCTTTATATACGAGTTATCCGAGATAGTAATCTCGGCAGAAAAGTAGCTTCTTAATAAGGCCAATTCGCAACTCAAGTTATCCAACGATAAAGTGAGATATAGTATAACACCCTGTATTACTGACATGGGCCGTTGGACTTAAATGCCGTCCAAGTCGAAACATATCGGCGCCAACGTTTCTTCTGCCATCAAATGGTTCATGTAGCAGATGTTTTGACACGCACGTCTGTGGCGTAAAAAGGGTGCTAACAGTCTTTTCTTTGTAAGGGAGAAAGGGAAGGGAGTAAATAAAGAACGGAGAATACGCCATCCACTCACTGTAATCTAAAGAAAGAGCTTGACAGTCAATTGAACTGTAGTCAGTGTTTTAAGGGAATTATCTCCTTATCCTCTGTGGACGAGTCAGTAACCTAGGCCCGTCCCGTGCCCTTTAGAGACTGCATGACAGCTTCGAAGTTGACAGTCGGTACTTGAGAGGTACCTGTACGTCTCGAATGCCACATGCTGCGGGAGAGGCCGCTAATCCCCATATCGACTAGACCAATCACAACTGTGCAACCCCAGGTACCCATCAGTACCTCGTGGGCACCCAAAGACGCCCAACCCGCGTGGCTCCAGCAGGGTCCAAGGAAGAGCGGGTTCGCTGCAGCTGTTCAGGGGCAGGCCCAGAAGAGGAAACACACCTTCTGCAAAAGAAGCTAAAGTACCCTATTTGTACCTTGATTAAGTTCAAGTGCCAGCCACGACATTCTCCACTTACCTCACCAAGGGTAGTACCTACCTCTGGCTGTACCAGTTCTTTCTTCTCTGAACACCTTCGTCTGTCTCCCTCTCCATCTCCATCTCAACATCTTTTGCTCTCCTGTCTTTTATCCTACGCCTTTTTTGAGCCTCAAACATTGCTATCGCAGCCTAAATCTTGCTCCCAACCGATTGATCATCACCGCACTTGCTCCCAAGACCAGGGTCACCCTAATATCCAAAAAGCACGCCACGCCGTGTTGAGCATCCTTGCAACTTGCAGTCAACGACAAGCCACCAGACCCTTGCTCCAATTTTCCACCTCCCGTGTGGTTCCTGACAGGCTACTTACCTCGTTGTTCTATGGTACCTATCCTAGGCCTGGCCTGAGCCATTGATCAGACTCTCCTTTCTCGTCGCCCTGTTCTTGCGGGGAGTTGAAACTCAGCTTCGTCATCTTATCCCGCTCGCTGGATCCCAGTCATCGATTTTAACGTCACTGAGAGTTTTCATTGATAGCTCAATCATCTCTTGAGTTTGCCGACCCTCGCTAAATACCCCTTTCCGAATTCGGGCCCTCGCACTCGCCATCGACCTACTTTCTTCCACTTCCCGATCATACCGTGCACGATTCAACGACTTGATTCACATCATGTCGTCTCTTTTCGGCAAGAGCGGCGGAGGCTCGCGATTCCAACTGCCCGCCCTCAATCTCAACTTTGGTAGTATCACAGATGGCACCAACATCCCACCGCCTCCGGACTCGCCTGTTCAGAAGGTTCCCACTCCTCCCCAGACGCCGCCACCTGTCAAGGAAGTCAAGACCGAACCCGAGAAGGAGGCTGTGAAAGAACCCGTGCAGGATACATACAGCAAAGTCATCGAGGACGATAGCAAGGACACGCCTCAACCAAGCATTACTGCTTCTTCTAATGGTAATCTCGCTGGAACCAAACGCTACGCCGATGAGGATGCTCCCTTGAGCCCGGCTGCTTCAAGTCGCCAAGGCAGCATCCGTCGCCTGTTCAGTAGGACCATGTTGAATAACAGTTATGCAGAGGGCCAGATATCATCGAACGGAAGTGTTCCAGCCGGCGGTCTCGCTCGGCCAGCTAGCCAGGGCGGCGCGAGCTATCTCGACGAACGCAAGTCGAGAAGAACCAGCGGCTGGTTCAGGCGCATGAGGACCGGAGATTCAGTCACCAACAAACGAGCCAGCACCATGTTCATGGAAGAGGAGCCTCCTCGCGCACCGACGCCCAAGAAGCCTTCGGGCCCGCCACCTCCTATGATACCCGAATTGTCCGATATCGAGAAGGATAACGGAAGCCTGGGTTCTGATCTTTTCAAGAACATCAAGTAGACGGACAAATCAGTTCGATACCTAGAGCAAAAAGCGCCTGCCATGCTCGACTCATCAACACCGGCCGAACAGCCACCCCTGTTTTCCCTTTACAACTATTTACATATTCAGAGACCAGAGATTGAGACAACACAACACGTCATACCATATCCCCCATTTTCGATCGAGCCAACAACAGCACAATACGAGCCGGTCGAGTGCTTTTTTTTTATTTGAAAAAAAGAACGTTTCTTTTACTACAGCCCTTCAGCGATAGGGCGGACGTTTTCGGCCTATGTCTTGGGGGGCAAGGTGTGTCTGGTAGACCAAGGGGGGATGTAGAAGAGAAGGAAATCAAGAGCAATGCAGCATGATGAAGGCAGCTCAGCAAGATACCCAACTCGTTTCGCGAGCTCACTTATCCGGTGTGCGATTATGTATTTGTTTTCTTCTTCTTTGGCATTGCTTTAGTTGTCTACGTCATTCGCCATGATATTGCACTCAAGTGCATCGTCATTTTACGGTTTCATGCCATTACTTGTCATTTATTACTTGCCACCATCACCTGACGGCCCCCGTTATTGCTAGTTGGAGAATCTTTCTGGAGTATTATTTTTTGTAAGAGCTACAAGGCTATTTTCGATGTGTTGTTGAGGAGAAAAGAGAGAAAGGAGTCTGCCACGGCAGCTCCTTTGGGTGTATACATCTAGTTCTGCGGAGGAATTTGTACAGAGTGGCGACTCTGTTTTTGGATAAATTAACAAGACGTTGGAAGCAAAAGTGCCGGGATATTGACCAAAACTCTGGTTCTAGAGAAGCATCTTTGTGATTATGAATACCAGCTATACGTAGAATCGGACGTGGGACAGGTGTATTGGTTAGCCTAGATCCTCCATATCTCACGGTGCTCAACCTGTCCCATGCGTAAAGGAGGCTGACTTGAGATCTACGATAGTCAAGGCTTGCTTGCGTACTGTAATGAAGCATAGGCCAGGGCATACGTATGAGATGATCCCTGTCGACAAGTTCTAAAAATATGGTATGATGTTGGTCGAGCATGTACAGAGATCTGCAGCTCGTATTTGCTCCATGAATCGTAGATGTCCTCTTGTAAGCCCCCAAAGTGTGAACCCGAAATGTCCGCACTAACCGTGTTCTTTCATATGCCCCTCTATGTTCGATTTATTATGTATATCAACGACATCATAACCAACGTTCTTGTGGCTGTTCTCTTTCATCGCCATCATCTAGTGTGACGCGAGTATATGACTTGTTGCCCGTATTCAAGCTACTTGTTTCTGGTTCCCAGAAACGAGACTCTCTCCTCACCATGGGAATATCCTCCGCATCACCGACTTGACTGCCTTCCGCTCCACTTATAAGTACGACGAGCGCAGTCTTTGCTCGCTCGTCAAGCTGTTCAGCCGTGTGGGCTTGCTTGAAAACATCGCCGACCACCATGCCTTTGGCTAACACGGCGAGCTGGCTTGACTTCCACACAGGCACGGATCCTGTCTTTCGGTTCGTTGACCGTATGGTCAGTATTAGAAGAACTAATGCCCCAAGTTCCGTGATGCAGTGCAGGATGATCCAGGGCCACGCCACGGTATACACTGTTATTGGTTTCAGCAAGTCAGCTGTTCTTACTACGCTGTCTCCATCAGCGCCCCCCCGCAAAGTGTTGCTCATGCTCTCGGCGATAGTCTTGAATGTCGAATCTAACCCCATCTCCCAAAGTGTTTTGGCACTGCTTGGGCGATATTGTTCCGCTGGCTTCATCGTCTTCTTGTCGAGATCATTCAAGGCAGGTTTTGGCCAGGTGGAGAGGTAGAACCCGTTAGGCACATCCCAGTCCTCAAGAGCCTCGGTGCAGTTTTCCCGGTTCAAACAGGAGGCAAAGAAGTTCTGAGCAAAGTAGCTAATACCCTCGATGGCTTCCTGGGAGATGTTCCATTTTGTACCGTCCTCGTGGACAAGTTGAAGGTCGTTTCGTGTGACAAAAGAATTTATCGGGTGGTATGCTGAACTGTTAAGAATCCTTTTCGAAACTTCTTCATATTTTGAATCTAATGGAGCCCAAGAGTCTGGGTTTCGCTTCACGCCTTTGAGCTCTGTCGAGTTGAACGAGATTGCGCCCCCTTGCTTCTTGACGTTATACGTTTTAGCGCAGTAGTAGAGTGCACACTCTGAGGCATGCACCTCAAAATCTGGCCATATCTTGCTGGATTCCAAGTCCGGAACGGCCTTGTGGACTTTGATAGCAGACTGAGACCAGATAAGAGTATCAAGGTCAGACATAGTGACAGTCTCACTTGAATTCGACGTGCCGCGCATTGTCATATATACCATGGTGTTGTTTGGTCCATATTCATCGTCAATGTTGTTCAGGGTTAGGTTGTTGGGTAGCGTGTATTCGGTACAGCCATACTTTGCGGTTGCCGAACTCTGATCAAACTTGAGGTCTGAAAATTGGGTGCCTTTGCTCTTGTTGTTTTTGGACAAATGTGAGGTGATGTTGCTGCATCTGGAACAAACGGCCAGTGACACCAAAGGTTTGGCTTCACAGTCTTGGGCCGAACAATTGAAAGGGAACTGCCGCATAAGCGTTGTCGAATCTGCCGTGAGACCATGTGTAATTGCGGCTTGCATTGCAAAATCTGCATTAGAATTGACGTAGAGATTATTGCCATATAGCTCTATGCTTCCATCATCCGTGACTGTTCAAAGTTAGTTGAGTGGAAGAGAGAAAATGTCCAGATTTTTTGCTCACCTATGCTAGGAACCATGGAAGCTCCCATTCGAAGTCCCGCAGAGTATCGAGAGGCATAAGGTATTACGGCTGCGCCAGTTTCTCGTTTGAATATCTGCTTCAGTTGAACTAATTGTTGAGCGAATGGGTCCATAGCAAGCGTCAAAATTGTGGCCATAGCTCCAAGACGAATGAGAAGACTAATAAGCAGATAGTTAGTTATGTCAATATGAGCTCACCGGCTAAAGGCGTCAGCTTACCCTCCACGAAGACTACGACTCCAAAGGACCATAAGACTCCCCCAAGGCCCACGGCTTGCTTCAGAGATCATCTCAAAGTCGTACAGACGTCGAGGCTTTCCAGCAAAGAGAACCCAATTTTCCTGGCTTATGCAGCTCGCAACTGTAGTCAGCAGGGTTGCCTTGCTTGCGGTCGAGAGAGTGGACACGACGGCGTTGAGGGTGATGAGCTTGTCGTCGAATATGGGCTTCTCATGATATGCGAGGAGAAGCGAAGCCATAGCGATGAGTAAGGCGATAGAGGAAGCCATGGCTGCTATCTCAAAGCCCCATGGCTTGAGTTTGGCACTGCCCAAATTTGCCATGGCGGGCTTCTATTGATGAAGGAACAAATATGACATGGGGGACATGAAGTCATGAAATATATCGATAATTCATATCACGTTCAAAGAAAGCATTTTAAAAACGCATGAAGACCATGAAGAGGAAAAGAGAGACTCAAGGTAAGCTAAGGTACTGTAACTATTGATATAAGACCAAATATGATTGGCTATGTTTCAGAGTTGACCCGCACCTACCCGAATATATGTATGACTTGTTTCATGATGAATCTTTCCTTCCTCTTGTATTTGACTGAAAGATCAAGCCACTGCAAGAGCCTGCACTTTATAGGACTATGACCTGAAATGTCTTAGTAGTCTCCTTTTGTTCTAATAACTTACTATTCTCCGGCGTATTGTATATATATTTATACGATATTATGCTTAATATCCATGTAAGCAACACTTGCTTAATCGAGATATATTCTTCACATAGTAGGCCTCGCAAAGGCGCAGTTCGCTTCAGCTAAACAGAAGAAAGGCAAACAAGAAGATAGACTTTTCAATTACACCGCAGCTTCGTTGTCATACGATTGACTAATGTAAGCCCAGTTATGGGTCGTTATACGTGTGTCCTTGGATATTCTAAGCCTCCAAAGTTAGTCTATGAATAGAAGTGAAGCACCACAAGTAGTTGTTAGAATCTTAGCCCTATAAAGAGTAAGTGCGAAATCCGCTCGATCGTGTCGAGTTACTGGCTCGCGATAGTTATAGTACCTATTTTGGCAGTGCATAATGAGTAACTGCTCGTGTTGTCTGAGCTTGGCAGCTTAGCCCAAATTTACCAAAGTTCCCTTCGGATTTATATAAAAGACTGCCTGATGGTGAGTTGTAACAGACACGATTTACAGGTTCAGCACGCCGATTAAGAATCACAATTATTCAGAATTATTACTATTCACTTTGGCCAGTATGAGGTTACACCAGATCGTTCTCAGTCTCAGCCCTCTGGTCTTGGGCTTCACCGAGACCATGACTGTACCAGAATATGCCGTATCTTCAAAGACCCCAGGTCTGGACTGGAAGACCTGTGACTTTGGATTCACCAAAAAGATGCAAGAAACTATCACCTTTCCAGCCGATTGCGCAACACTAGAGGTTCCCCTGGATTATTCGGGGTTAACTACCAGCAAAACGTTTGACCTTCAGCTCTTCAGGATCAAGGCGACCAAAAGGCCGTTCAAGGGCAGTATTTTGTTCAACCCGGGTGGTCCTGGATCATCTGGAATAGAGGGTGTGATACAATTTCAAGAGGATTTTGTGAAGTAAGTTACTTAGGTCTTTCGGCTCTCCTGCTGTCATCTTTCTAACTACTACACGCAGGCTTCTTGGCGGCCATTACAACATAATTGGATTCGATCCACGGTGAGTTGGGCTAAGGCATGAGGCACGACTTGTACTGTATGCAGCCGATACCATGTTAGCGGCGTTGGGCGAACGCTCCCTTTCAACTGCAGCGCAGAGACCCAGACTCAGCAACCAAACTCGACAGATGTTTCCAAAAGAGACTATACTCCTCGTCTGGAAGACGACTCATTCCCGCCGGGAAATGCATGGCCCCAGTTCATGAAAGAGGATTGGGAGGAATTGAAGACAACAGCCGAGAAATGCTTCAAGAACCAGCAGGAAACCGGCCGATATATTGGAACAGCCGCTGTGGCGCGCGACATGCTTAGCATCGTCGATGCCCTCAAAGAAGACGGAATACTGCGCTACTATGGCGTCTCGTACGGTACCGCTCTAGGCCAGATCTTTGCTTCCATGTTTCCCGATCGTGTCGGGCGTATGGTGCTCGACTCCAACCTATTCGCGGCCGACTGGCTCACCACCTCTGACAGTATCGGTGCCCAGGATACAGGGAAAGCTTTCGACAAGTTCTTGGATGAGTGTGTTGCTGCCGGTCCCAAGTTATGCCGACTGGCCAACTATTCTGGCCCAGATACTAAGGCAAAAGACATCAAGACTGCTGTCAAAGATCTCTTTCAGAAATTGATGGATAATGACCCTAGTGTTCTAAAAGCCTCTGAACTTCCTAAGGACCAATACCCGTATGGAGGCGCCAGTCTTGCACGTTTTCTCAAAAACACTATAATAGACCAGCTTTATAGGCCATCTGGTTACGAGAAGCTGACCGATATAACCATCAGTGCACTTAAGCATAAGTGGGAAGATGATTCGACCTCAAATGCAGAAGAGCCCGCAGAAGCTCCATGGAACCGCGGTTCGGATGCCCTTGACGGCATCAGGTGCTCGGATTCTTCATTCCGAGTCGAACCACCAGATGATCTGTACTCAATTTATCAGCTGCACATGAGTTACGGCTCCTTCTCTGAGGGAGATAATCGACTGAAATGTGCACGCTGGCGATTTGACGCAGTCGAGCAAATTGATACCAACAAGATGCGGAACGTCAAGACAAAGAACCCCATTCTGTTTGTCAACAGCCCTTACGACCCAGTCACGCCACTTGTAGGTGCCTGGGCGGCCTCCGCTAGGTTCCGCAAGAGTCGAGTCTTGATTCATGAGGGCATCGGTGTAAGTGTATTCCTTTTTATCTCAATGAACAGTGTATGTGATCTAACTATTACTTTCTAGCATGGCTTTATTTCGCATCCGTCTAGTTGCACCAACAAGATTGTCCGCAAGTACTTTGATAATGGGGACATGCCAGAGGTTGGCACCGGCTGCAAGCCTGATATGTCGGTTTACGAGTACATCGAGTACGAGAAGAAACAAGAAGCCTAAGGGGAACAACGATGAAGAATGGAGGAAGCTGTGGCGGGTTCATTAAAGAGAGTGTCAAGGTTGGTATTGGAGAGAGGTCGGTATAGGGGATGCGTGCTGCCGGTGATTCTGGACCTGATGATTACTAAATCGGCTTCTAATGGCAGTTGCGTAGATAGAGTGTTAGTGATACCTAGGTGTGGCAGTGTTGGATGTCCCTGGAGGTGCAAGACCGCTTCAAGTACGCTTGTTATATATTCATCATCACTCAAACATCTAGTCCTTCATTTCTGAGCTTCTCGTATAAACCCCCCATTGAAGCTGCATATCCAGGTACCATAATACCTTCACCTGTTGGGACTGGCGCATTATAAAGAGGCACCACTCTCGTCGCGCCTTTGGTAACCTCCAGAATTGTCCCATCGCCGAGCTGTGGGTTGATGACAAGCTGCCACATGCCTTGAGCTACCTCTTCAGGGTCAATCAGAACCGTATCTTCTTCCAGCATCACTGCTTTGGTTGGATCTTCTCGCCATATAGGAGTCTATTCTCTTGTTAGTGACCCATCGGGAAGTTATCGCAGATTTTAACAAGAAACTTACCGCTACTGCACCGGGAGCTACACATCCAACGCGGATCCCGAGCTCATCACGTAGCCCTCCTAATGATTGTACAAAGCCATGCAGACCATGTTTACTGGCAAAATATAATGGCGTTGTGATACCTGCTCCATAGCCTGCCATACTGCCGACATGTACAAGGCATCCCTTCTTCTTCCCTTGGGTCCAGTATCCAATAGCCAGCTGGCTGAGCCGAATAGGGGATACAAGGTTCACATCTAAGATAGCATAGTGTCCTGGATCTGCATCAGCAACATCTGCAGAAACACTATCCTGGTTGGTCTCTGTCCTGGGAGCTTCCCAGAAAGATGACCATTTGGGCTCAAATAAGCCAGCGCCTGGAACGACAATATCAACGGATGGAAACTTTTCTAGTGCCGTCTTCCATGTAGTTGTCAATTGTGGCCAAGACGTAACATTGGTTTCTTGGAAGAAGGCGCCAGCTTTCCCATCAGCACCAGGGAAAGGATATTGCTTCAAGAGTGCTTCGGCTTCTGGCCGCAGCTTGAGGTCGGCAATAATGACTGAGCATCCGTGTTCCAGGAGTATGCGAACAAAGTGCAGGTTGATACCTATGCTTCATTGTCAGTTGGAAGGTCCTATGACTTAGCTGCAAGTATGGCTGCATACCTGAACCACCGCCAGTGACGAGTGCGTATTTTCCTTGCACAGGGGTTGACATCTTTCTCTATTCAGATGTGTCTCACTCCAAAGACTGGCTCTTAACCCTTCGATGATGTGATCGTCAGCAAGGGTCCAGCGAGGCGAATATTCTTCCAAGAATGTGGAGGCTTATTCAAGTCGTGATTCACTCTGTCTACCTTATGAGAGTTCCAATATGTCTCCCGGTGAGTTATTCACCCAAGCTATCAACGAAGCCCAGAGAGAAAGAAGAATAAGTTCAGTTGGAGGTTCTGCGGGGTAGTCACATATTATGAGCGTGGGCTGATGAGTCTAGATAAATACATGGTTTCATCAAAAGTCAAAGCTAAATATCCTTACCCTTACCCTGGTATGAGTTGTCTCGCTTCCTTTCTGATGCATTCAGATCCTGGCCTTCTCCTCATCTCCGTCTCCATCTTCAGACCCTTGCATCGTGACTGAATCCTCCGGCTTCCCTTCCCGGCATGCCCACCCGTCCACTAATCTCAACGTCTCACGACTCCACACTCGATTCATGAGCGATAATCGGACGGGAACTAAGGCTATGATGATCAAGGGGAAAGCAGGGGCCGCAACGGTCAGGGTCACCCCGAAAACGATGCCTGTCATGATGATTTGAGTGATGGTGTACATGTGGATCCCAAGCCAACTGACTCCATCTGGGAGTGAAGGTAGATCAGAAGGCGGAGTGAGAAGATTAACAACTCGGTCAAGAATAGGATTGACAGACAAGGACTGGTAGCCCATGAAGAGGAACAGGCCAGCGAGCACCGACGTTTGGGTAAGGCCCAACAGCTTTTGCAGTGGAGGCGAGACAAAGACAAGAATCAGAGCAGCCTGGATAAAGTGCGAGTATCTCTGCTCATATGTTCTTGCGACTGGTCGAGGTGAACCTGGCTGCTCTCCTTCTTCAGAAGGGGGACTCTCGAGAACGTAATGCATCAGCGATTCAGAATGGAGTGGTGCTTGAGGAAGCAGACCATTTGCAGGAGGAATACCAAGAATACCGCATATGATGGTAGTTGTTCCTAGGAGAGCAACATCCCATGCGTACCCCCCCGGCTTCTTGGTGCCGTATCGCTTCACAGTACAGATGATGCTACTGATTTCGTGATCAAAGTAGAACAATACCGTGACAATGGCGCCTGGAATCATTGACAGAAATACCCATTCCACAGGCACTTCCCAGAAGCGAACAAAGAAGGTTGTTCTATCTGGATTTGTAGGTCGAAACTTGGTCTGCACCTCGAGTCGAACATGATCTAGCGAAGCTAGTTCTCCAACGTAGGGGATCCCAATCCAGAAAATGATGGAGATGGCAGCCGCATACTCTGTAAGGCCGAGTCGAATGTACCGATGGAACATGGGTTTCCACGAGTTTGCAGTCGACAACAAGATGGCTAGGAGACAGGTCCCGACTGCTCCAAGAATAGCGTATAGGAAAGCAGCGAGCGAGACTCGGGCATGGGTTCGCTTCAATTCCATTGCCGCCTTGTGGAAGTAGATGACGCTGTTGAGAAGCGAAAAGATGTCGGCACTGAAATGAGTGACATACTGCATCGTCCAGTCGTGGGCGTTGAAGATGGCGAGGAGATAGTGCATCCATCCTGCGTGGATGAGTGACCATGCCATGACTGGCAGAAACTCGACCTGGCTGGTGTTAGGGGCCAGGTCCTTGTAGGTGCTTTACTGACTTACATGAAAATGTGTCTCGCATAGTTCGTAGATGTTCTCAGCCAATACTGAAAAGGGACCTGTAACGCCCAGAATCGTAAGAGGTTGACCCGAGAATCTTTGGAGCTAAGATCAGCATCTCGTTCTCAACCACTCTCGCATAAACACTTACAGAGAAAAGATGAGACCGCAAAGTCCAGTGCTAAACACAACCTCGATGGTTCCCCATGACTTGCCAGTCAAAGTGTACAAGTCACTCGCAAAGGTAATGCCCGGCAGAATATTGGTGAAGAAAATGTAGATAGCGCTCGCAATGACCTGCTGATTGAAGACTTGCCAATCCGACGGATATCGACCCTTGAGATTGACAATATCTTGCTTCAGTAGTCGAAAAGGACGAAGCTTGCCTCCTTTGCCGAAATATCTGGATGATCCACCGCCTTGACTGGGCGTATGTGAAGGTTCGCCTGCAGCACCTGGGGCATCTTGTGTATTGGATGTCATGGTGATGGTATTGCCTGATCCAAAAGTTGGTGTTCTCTCAATGTTGATCGAATCTTGAACAGGCTCAGCTTCAGGTCCAGCCATTGCTCAAGTTTCGTTCACGTCAACTTGACCGTGGAGTTGGTGAGTTTTGGGTTGGGTTGAGTTGAGTTTGCTATGAAGCACATGCTGAAGACTCCATCATGATGGGGCTTTGAGTCAACTTATTATTTTCGCTCTCATAATGACTTTGGTGAAGAGTGAAGCCATTGTCTTGGCTTTTTCTTGGCCTTTGCGATTTTCCTTGGCCTTGTATTGCCTTTGACCCTTGTCGGTATCGTAAATGGAGTGGTGGGCTTTGTTCAATGGTTCGTCTTTAGCCGCGTGCTCGATTCTCAAAAGTCAATTGGTTCGGTAGGTTCCTAGCTGTGACGACCACGGCTTGCCAACCTTCCAAGTTTAATGTTCTATGATTTAAGCATAAATGGGTTAAAAACGGTTTAGAAGGATGCGAAAGGGTGAGGAAATAGTTAGAGTACGTTTCTTGTGCCTACTGTAAATACTTTTCTACGGTTACTGTTAAATCAATTGCTTTCCACCAGGGCTGCTTTCTTTTGGTGGCTTTATGCTGCACAATGACGTCAAGCCTTTTACTTCCAGCTGAGTTCAATAAAACACGGATTGATCTTGGCGTTTCCACACCAAAACTTGTTGGGATAATATTTGCACCCCTATCAGCGTTCCCCTACCCGCATTCAACGAGGGGCAAGGCTGCAACAAGAATTATGGGGCTCACACAAGGCTGAGTTTAACTACATCATTCTTCTTTTTCAGGGTCCTTCAAATATCTGTCCATCTCCCCATCGCATCGCAATATTCCCGGCTCCTCGGCCCAAAAACTACCGCATCTTCTCGACAACATGCTACTTACTGCAATAAATCGATAATTCCGCTTCACCCGACACAATGGCACAATTTATCCCCCGACAAGCCTTTGCCATACCAAACTCAATTCCGAAGACATACTATCTCGGCCACCATGCCGCCGGCCAAGCCAAGATCGTCAAGACCCTCTCCAACATTTCCCTAATCCTCGAATGTCGCGACTACCGTCTCCCGCTATCAACACATAACCCTCAACTCGAGCGTTCACTCGCCGGCCGCGAGCGCGTGGTCGTATACACAAAGTCCGATCTCGGCACCGATAGCCCCCATGCCGCTAACGCTCTGCGCAAACTCTACGGCGATCGCCTCGTCTTCTGGGACAAGAACAGAGCGGCGACGACAAAATCGCTGCTCAAAAAGGTCAAGGAGGTCGCGCTCGCGGTCGATTCGTTGACGGGTATGCGAGCTATGATTGTGGGAATGCCCAATGTTGGAAAAAGTACGTTACTCAATGCGCTGCGGAGGACAGGGACGCCAGAAAGAACAGCAAAAGTAGCCAAGACAGGAGATCAGGCGGGCGTCACGCGCAAGATTGGTACACCAGTACGAATTCTAGAGTCTGAAGCTCAGGGCGGCATTGGCGACGGTGCTTTTGTGTTAGATACCCCAGGTATCTTTCAGCCATATGTTGACGACGGAGAGACCATGATCAAGATTGCGCTTGTGCAGGGCATCAAGAAGGGACTAATACCGGACGAAGTTCTGGCAGATTACCTCCTCTACCGGCTAAACCTATTGAATCCGGCCATCTACGAGCGGTACTGTGGTCCCACGAACGATATCGATGAGTTCCTCTCTGCCGTGGCCAAGAAGGAGGGCAAACTGAAGGCTGGCGGGTTGCCCAATTGGCAAGAAGCCGCTGCTAGAGTCTTATCTCAGTGGCGGAGTGGGAAATTGGGCAAATTTGTGCTCGATAACTTGTCGGACAATGCGGTTGAGGAATATCAGGCTCAAATGCTCAATCCCAAACTGAGTATGAACCAAGCAAAGAAGCAGCAAAAACAGGCACGCGCACAAGAAAAGGCGGGTGCATAATGACCATAACCAGATCAATGTACCATATATTTGTATATCAGAGATATTTTCCATGTAAACTATTTGAGCACTCTGTTTCATGCCGAATATAATTTAGTTATCCCTCGCCCATACCATGCCTTTTGTTCAAATTGTGCAAAGACGCCAATGACCGAGTCCTTCGGGGCGTACTAGGGTATATATAATGTTAGCCGGAACACCAGAGGGCCCCGGCCTCGTGAAGTGCTTCCAACCAAAGGATAACAAGAACCAATGAACCTAGAAAAGATCAAGCAACCCTGCTGCATCATCTTTTGGATGCTGGTGACGCCCCTAAATGCACCTAACCGTGAACGCCTATAATAACAACCGTGCAATAGTCCATTGCATCCAGTACTAGACAACGTATCTTTAAACAAACCGATACCTTGTCGTCAAGTATACTGGCTCTGCCACTTGACCATATCTCGTGTCAAAACGTCCATCATCTCCATACAATTTAAGTCTTTAAAGTCCTTGTCGCTAGAGGGTTCCTTCGTAGCTCCATTCTCTGCAGCCTGAGGACTCGGTGTCTTCTCGGGTGAAACTTGCCCGTTCGCTGCGTTTGGGGCAGGGAGGGCTTCGGCCGCAAGGTCTACTTGAGTCCTAGAAATAAAATCCATGATGGCGCCAACACGTCGCTTCATATCCACCATATTCAGCTTATGGTGCATAGCTGGCTTTGGCTTGCCATGCCGATGCTCGTTGGCTGGCTTTGGGTGACTTGGGGTATGTTCATCACTATTCTTTTGAATGTCTCGTGACATTGATCGTGCTGGTGACTCGCCATCCGCATCACGGTCTCTAGTATACTGGTTCCTCCCTTTACCCTTCTTATGAGCAGTTCTACCGCCACGCTTATGGGTACTTGAAGTAGGTTGGTGGCTCGCGGGAGGTGTGTCGGGAGTAGGCTGTACTGGTGCTGGGATTTCGGTGATGACTGGCGTTTCAATGCTCTTGGCAGCCGGCGGTTTAACCACGGCGGGAGGGGTTTCCTCTGAAGGATCTGAGTCTGCAAGATTGTTAGCTATAGCTATCCCTTCCCCAATTTGCAACGTTTGACTTACCCTCTCCTCGTCGCCTTTCTGCGCGCCCTTTGCGTTTATCTGCAGCCTCTTGTCTCTGGCGCTCTTTGTCTTCCTTTTCCGTTTTTGCTCGCTGGTTCTTATTGTTATTACGAGCCTTCTTCGCCCCATTACGAGTATTTATTTCATCGTCCGATTCATTGTGACTGGGTGCTTCAGCCGGCTCGGCAGGAGGTGAAACCGACCTCGAACTGGTTCTCTGTCGCTTAACACTCGCGGGGTTTCTTAGTGACGGCAGCTTCTCGTCTCGTGGTCGAGCATTGACGGCGACTGACTCCTCACTATCGCTCCTCCCCCGTTTGGCTCGTCGGGTCAGGATTTCCGATCCATCCAGGGGAACGTCTTCTTTGCTTGCCTCAATGGCGCGCAACAGTTGCTCGTCTTCGTAGGCTCGGTCGCGGCTGTTCATCGTAGATCGACGTTTGGAGGTTTGCGAGGCGGAGGTAGGGCGCGAATTCTTACTTCCCCCAGTCTTGGGGGATCGATTGCCCTCCTTGGCAATTGAAGTGGCTCGCGAAGTAGCACGCGACGGGCGATTGTGAGGAACGTATTTGGACCATTTCTGACTGAAAGCGAAAAACTGTCAATACTGGGCAATTTCAATGGTGGTGCGCATCGAAGAGAGAAGGCCAGAAAAACCAGAAAACTCAAACATGAACCTTTTGAGCGCATATCGGTCTAACACAATGAGGATCAAATGATCAGAGAAATTTACTCACCCGTTGCTCGCAGTATAGATCTTATGGAGATCTTTCCGGCATTGCTCGCAAAAATATTCATCAGGAGAGCTTTCGGCGCTAAAAATGCCTACACAGGCGCCATGCTGCCAGACTTTGCAAATGTCGCATTGAACGAAGAAGCCGGTAACATCTTCGGTGAACTCAATGGCGTTGAAAAAATCCGAATCGGCACCTTCCACGGGCGGGCGACCTGGGTAATCTTCAGAATCACAGATACACCGGACGGCTTCGTCCTCCTCCTCTTGGAGGTCGTCACTTCCATTCGCCATGTCAAAGTTATCAGGCTTGGCAACCTTCTCGTTGTCGTCTTCGTGATTACGCTTCCGCCTTCGACCGAGGAGAGTGTCGTCGAGATCTTCGAACGGCTCCGAAGATAGTGAGCCGCTGGGCGTAGACTTGTTGGAAGAGGGCTTAGCGACCGATCTCGTATTCCGTTCGACGCGGCCGGACGTGCTTGAGGACACAGATGACTGTTGAGATTGTGAATGGGTGGCGCGGGCTCTTGATGACCGTCGCGGCGAGGGAGGTGCCATTGAGGGAGCCGGGTCACCGAGGTGAGGTGGGGAGAGAATACAGAGAGAAGAGAGGAGAAGGCGAGGGAGATAGGATCGTGATACGGGTGACGGCGCGTGTCACACTTTAGAGCAGGTATCCTCTTGCCGACGTTTACGGACGAGTCGAGAGAGGGTAGGATCGCGAGAATTGAGCGTGATGAGGTAGTAATGAAGAGTGTAGAAGCTGGATGGCGTCCAGCGACGACGATGCGACTACTGGATCAAGAATGTCGAGGAAGGACGATCGTATCGAAGACGGGATGGGATTGGCAAGCAAGCATATCGAGAACGAATAGAAACGCTATAGTCATGACACGGAGAAAGACCGTAAAAATGTGTATGTGCGAGAGAAGAGCGGGTGGGAGCTTTCTTCGGAGGAGGAGGAGGAAGAGGCGTGGGCGTGGGAAAGTGGGCAGGAAGGTGGGCGCGGGTCTGACTTGCCTTGCCTGGACCATCACTTCAGACCAAAGCCGAACCACTGCAACACCACCTTACCTGCAGGGCACTCACTGAACTGAGTTCAGTAGCCAGCTACAGGTACAGGGGTCCTTGGGGTACTGCCCGCCCAGAATCCACACTGAACAAGCGCCGAATAAAGCTAGAGTGCCCCAAAGGAAAGAGACACCCACTCACCGCGGTCGGATACATTTCCATTGTTAACAGGCGGCTAATGGCCGGTCGAACTTTCCCATCGCACAGAGCGGTTTGTTTCCGCTTCAATTCAAGGTTGTTTATTAATTGCCCTACCATGCCCTGCAATTGTTTAAGTGTGACATCAGGCGAATATACGGCCTGGAGCTGACGACACGTCAAGTGGATAACAATGCAGTTCTTCAGCAGCGAACGATACGATATATCTATTGAGAGGATAAGAAAACTTGCGCATCTAGACAAAAAGCCCATCAAGATGCAGAATTCGTAGAGACCAATCATAACTCTCCTATCTGCTCTTGGTTGCTGTCAGTCGGAATTGGAGTTGGAGGGAGGGCGGGACATCCAATTAGGCGTCAGGTTGCTTACCTAACCGCCACACTCCTAACGGCCCTCGCTGGCTGTCACAACTCCACAGATGGTGATTCAACCACATTCAGATACAGAAACCTTCAAGGCGTTGCCGGCTTTTGCACTGCCGTCATTCAGAACATCTATTTTCAGGATTCTCACTGTCAATTTTTTGCTTCATTTCGAGACTGTTCCAGTGCCTTGGTTTGGATCGAGGCGTCCCTCGTGTCTTCGAAGCCGCCCGTAGCCCACCCGTGACTGGGTAAGCGACCCCGACTTTGAATGACCGAGAGCGAGACCGGCGACTATTCGTATACCTCCTGCAGGAATCGACTGGAAGTACGGATCGAGACTGAGCCAGTGCAAGCTCGTGTTTGTCCTGGCGCTGGGCGCTCAGTCGTGATATGCCTTATATCGACGATATGTTCTGACCCGCACACAGAACGTTTTAGAGCCCGACCGAACCAAGTTACCCCCCATTCGACGCTGCAGAGTCAAACGGCCTCGAGCTCGGTGCATTCCCCTGCCAAGAAACGATTTTGATACCCTTTTCGAATTGTATGGTCGTCATTGCATGGCCGAATCTGTTTGTCGTCGATAAATTATACAGATTGTTACCCCTCGTTTGGCTACACTTGCCGTTCGACTGTTCTTGCTTTTGTTGTTTGGATCAGAGTCTATACAATGTTTGATGGGTACGCTTTCCGTTTGCTTTGGACGCCTGCGCCGTCTGTTGCGATCCTTTGCTTGCCGTTGATGCTGTTACCACTGTCAACGGCTAGCAGGGCTGAGCTCCAGCTGCCAGCGTCACAAATATCCCCCATCATCCCTCCGCCGCCATGTCGACTTTCGCTCTGGTCGTGACAGCTCTACTCGGTATTTTGGCGATCTATCTGCTAACGAAAAATGTTCGCTCTTCTCGCGCAGATCATAGTCCCAATATGTCGCCAGATACTGTATCGTCGTTATTCCCAGACCGACCGATTCGGCCGTTGCCGAGACGTCGACTTCGAGAGAAGCTCTCTCCTGAGGTCGCAGATACGATAAAGTACCCTCCTTCAACTCACGAAACCACTCCCCTCTTCTATTACCCGCCCTATACCCTTAAAGACGAAGCAAGTCCGCCGGGGACAGGTCCTACGAGCCCAGCTCAACAGGGTCGAAGGACGGAGGCGGGGCGCAACTATACCCCTCGGCGAAACGGCGCGGGGCTGCTTGATGGCGATGAAGAAGATGCAGCTCTACGAAGCACCTTGGTTACCAGGTCACCGCCCGAGATCCTGACTCGTGCTTCCCAGCGGTCTTCTAAACCAGACCAGGCTCGCCCAAGCCCACAACCGCCTCTCTCTGCAACGTCGTCAGTGGATGGCTACGACTCGTTTGAGAACACAAATAACAAGAAGAAGCGCAAGATCCCCTCTGCAGGAGATGCTACGCTCAATGGCACCCATGGATTAAATAATGAGATCGGATCTCTTGCCCTTTCGGCTGGTCCAGGGCATTCTCCTACCAATGAATTACACAACGACAGAGCGTATTCTCACTCAAGTACGTATCCAAGTACCAGTACCTTCACGAACAACAATCAGGGAATCTCAGGACCTGGTCGAGGCAGGCTTGGACGTTCAAGGAACGGTAGAAGCCCACTGCGAGCATTGTCCGACGGCAACAATACGTGGGTTGGTCGAGGGTCGAAAACTGTGCCGCCTCAATGGGCATCAGGTGGTGAGTTTTTCTGGGTTTCTTGCTTTATCGTCCTGTTGTTGTTATCGTTCTGCATGTGAATTGTGTCTTGATGCCAGCGGCATAGGCATTCAAAAACCAGCAAGTGATTTTATCTTACGTTGTATCAAATTGCCTGTTCAAGCGAACATGGCGATTGATACAATATGCTTAACTTGCTATTATGTGCTGCTTCTACACCTACCACAGCTCTCGGATCATGGCATGCAACGGGACGGGACCTTGCATAGGACCTACCAGCCAACAAGCTGCTCAATCATTTGTCTCATGCAGCCTTCCTAACCGCATATCCCCCCTTTTCCAACACTACCTCTTCATAAACATTATTTTTTTTTACTTCAGTGTCTTTTTACTTTATGATCTACGTACTGGCTCAGACTTCTAACCCGATTTTAGAACAAGAAGGCAGTGGTATCATTTCCAACGCCATTGCGAACGCCGAGAAACTGCGACCCCAGGGCCAGGAGAACGTGAGCCTGCTCCAGCAGCATTCTGCTGCGACAAAACCCGCTCCAGCGTCAACTCAGTTCACCTTCACCTGTGATTCCCAGGTTCCTGGCATCATTCAGTGGCCCGGTAAGTACATGCTTAGTGACAAAGATGTCGCCGTGCTAACTTGAACACAAGGCCACACGAACAAGCACAGTATGTCGGCGCAGGGAGGCTCTGGTGCCTTGCCAGGGATGACCGCTGGCAATGGCGTTCATCATGATGGTTCATCCAACGCAGCTAGTCGAGGCTCCGGAAGCTCTCGTCGGGACAGCAAGCGGCGTCTAGACAAGTCGCTTGAAACGGCTGCGCGGCGCCGTCGTGAAGTTGCAACAGAGGCCCGCCGTGCCAACCCACAGAAGGCTAAAGACGGCTGGGTATGCGAGTTCTGCGAGTACGAGGATATTTTTGGCGAGCCACCAAGAGCACTCATTCGAAAGTACGAAATCAAGGATCGCCGCCGCCGACAGGAAGAAGCTGATCGCAAACGACTACTCGAGAAGGCCAAGGCTAAGAGCAGGAAGGGTAGAAAGAGTGGTAAAGCTCCGGCTAGAGGAGGAAGCGCCACAACCCAGAACCCAGCTCAGGAACAAGCTACCCCTTCAGACCTGAATAACAATCATCCTACTCAGTCAGAGGAAGAAGAAGACGAATACCCAGATTCGCCAGGGGAACGGACTGGGCCAGACATACCGGCTGAAGGATCGTCATCCTAGGTTCTAGAACGGTTCAGAGGGATGGACTGCGCCCGAGTGGAATCTTTCTCCCCGCTGCGGTCTCGCTGCCTCCGGTGGTCACCAATCAACTGAGATATGTAGAGGGCAAGTTGACTTTTGGAGAGACCAACAAATACCGGCACCATATACGACCTCTTGCTTCGCTTTGAAGATGTTAGTGAATTGGGGGAACATTGGAAGGCTATCGCTGTTGATCTTGGAGAAAAGAGTGGAACTCAGGACCACTAGGAATCACTTGCTTCATCCTCTGTTGAAGGAAGTCCGTGGGTTAACGGAAAATTGAGAGCTACTCGGTGAGGAGGATGCTCAGGAACGAAAGCGACCTTGGGTTTAAGCACAGGAATGTGACAGTATGTTTCGATAGGAGACATCAACGCCACTACAGCATGGGTATACATCAGCCGGACGAGTATTCATATAGCGTACGATATCAAGGCAATCCTAGTGTAAACCACTTCATGGCCAGAATCTTTGTGTCTCATTTCGGTATGTGTTGATAGTTCACATTGCATGAAAACAACTTGAACCGGAAATTAAACAGCTTTGTTAGGTACTGACGTCAGAGCTGGCCAAGTTCAGCTGAACCTGAGCTAGAGTGTGGCCGGAGCCCGGGTGGATTACCTAGTAATTATGCGGCGAGGCAAAGCTTGCAGAGTGTGCTACGTAGCTGAGCAATTAGGCCCCCCAGCTTGTTTGTAACGATACTGCGGCCTTAATTATTGTCAGTGAGATTATGCCTACATTCATTTCGAAGTGTACTCGAGTATGATTTATGAAAATGCGCATTATAAAGTTCTAGATATGCTCTCTGTTGACTAACCTCGATGTGGGCCAAGTTCCTTGCTGCGTGCCTTGCAAATCATCAATTGGCCCCAGATTGCTTATTCCGCCGAGAAGTAGATCTCGGTAGCTGGAAGCTGGAGGCTTGCCGATGCTGGACCTGATGAGGAACTGATCTACACTGAATTACTGATCTGTGCAGCAAACGGGGTCTTCCATAAACTGCGCTACCTGAAAACATGGGAAGCTCCATAGCTGTACCGTAGAAGACCTCCGGAGTACAGTGTAATAGTACTGTCTCAACCACGTGTCAGGCTCAGCGTGGATTACGTAGCAATAAAGCATTGTTGTAACGGCACCTGGCACCAAACAACCTTCATTTGACATCAAAGTTAAAACAATTATCTTATTGGACCCCCAAGCTCCAATGTCGACCGCCCTACCTGACAAGCACAGAGTGGAGCCACTAATTCAGGCTAGCATATAGTGGCTTTATACCTTTCGTCATCAAGCTGTTACTAGTTGATTTCTCCCTCTTCTCCAACTACTTTTGCAGCCCTAATTTCCGTCTCATCCATCCATTTTCCTGACGTACTCACGACATAACTTACTACAAGTACATTGACTCACATCTCAGCGTCATTATTTACTCAGTTCCGACGTTCCGGGTCTCAGTCTCATGCACGCAGCCTGTTGAGCTTTGCTGGCCTTGCGCCGCTTTCGATCTAGTTTAGTTCAGCCCAGTCCGACCCAGCCAGCCCATCATGTTTGGAGGTTCAAGGAGGCATCGTCCTCCCACTCAGGTGAGCAAAACCTACCGCTACAGTACCTGACTTCACTATTGCGGCCTCTACAAAACCGGTTTTGGCTTTTGAGTTTTGGCGCAACACGGCATTTGCCCTGACAGGCCAGGCGCTCATTAACTAAAACCGTCGAGAACTTGTCACGCTTGTCTTGATCTTCGTCTAACCTTCGCGACTCTTTTCTCCCTCATTTCCTATCTCTCCATCGCCATCTATAGCATTTGCGCGTTGCTAACATGCCTATTTCATCTCAGCCATTGACGAGGGAGACGGCCAATCCCAACGCTGCGACGGCCGCCGCTTCAGCTTTTTTGCGACGTGAACCAACACCATCTCTATCATCTGCGGCTGCTGCGGCTGCTCTCAAAGCTCGACCTACAACGCCCACCAATGTATCTCAGGTTCAGTCAAAGCGAGTTGCGCGCCGAAGCGCCTCCGTTTCATCTACAGGGAGCCGGGATAGGAGGAGTCGAGAGCTTCAACGAGCACCGAGTGCGGGTTCGATGACAGAGCGAACATTTCGAACACCGTCGCCATCGCCCCACCGCAGCGCTGCTCCAGACGTTCACGACGTACCTCCAGTGCCCAAGATCCCCCAGCATGAGCACATTAAATCTGAGGCCAAGAGCCCAGCTCACAAGCGAGCTACAAGTTTGCAGACTCAGCCATTCCAAACGGCAAGTCAAAAGATGAAGAATGGTCAAGGTTCATGGTTCGGCGCAGCTACCCCTGGCGACCTGTCCAACATGCGCCGAGCTGCGGTGGCTGATAAGAGGGCGTCCGCAGATTTGCGACCTAGCAGCCCAAACTCTATCAACTTTTCGTATCCTCGCTCCATGACAGACCCTCCAAGTCCATCAGATGACAATGCTATGGTGTACGATCCTAACTCTAGACGCATGGTCCCTCAGGCACAACTTTTGATGCTGGATCAGAACATCCGGGATGCATCTGAGAAACCTGCCCGGAAACATAAACATGAAGGATCCAAAACTGGCACACATCTTTCTAAGGGAACCGTGGGAAGGCTAAAGGGCACTGCAGTCGAAACCACCTCTCTACCGCCTAAGCCGGCCAAGTCCGCACAGCCTCGGTCAGACACTTATGCTGCAGTCACCCAAGAACCCGAGCAGGCGGAAGAGGTCGGTCGACAGGAAGCTGGCCATGAGTCCGAGTTGGAATCCGACCTCGAATCTGAACCCCAAGTCAAGCCTGGTGCGAAGCATGATGCCAGGCCTAACCTGTCATCAGAGCAGACGCTAGTCGAATCAGATCTAGAGTCAGATGTCGAAGCGACCGGTAAACCAGATCGCACTATCGCAAGCCCGCCTAGAGTAACAATACCTGAAACCTCGGTCAGAAAGCGGCCCTCTGTGGTACATGAAGCTCCCGAGTTGGAAGAGGAGGAGGAACGTGAGCCTGCCAGGAAGACAAGTCCTCAAGAGCGTCCGATGGATGGGATTGATGCGATACCAGTCAAATCGTCTTCGCCACCTCAACAGACGCAGGAACAGACTCCAGGTCCTGTGGAACACCCGACCGAGAATGTCCGCCGAAACCGCGTTCATTCCGAAAGCCCTGCCCGCAGCCCTGCTCGCACAACACATTTCGCACGCAAGACCGATCAGCTACTTGTTAGGCACGAACCGCCTCCGCGCTCGTTGTCCCCTCGGAAATCTGCGCTCAAGTATTCAAGCCCTCGCGATGCGTCTCCTTCAGAAGATGGCTCAGACGCTTCTGCTGCCTGGTCGAGCGTTGCTCGAGAAGACTCGGACCTTTCACGTAAGAAGAGTGTTAGAGTGAGCTTCGATGATGGCAACACGACAGTTGTGGGGGATTCTATACCGTCGTCAGATAACGACTCGCCGCAGGTGATCAGCCCACAAACGAAGAAGCCCTGGCATAACATCATAGGACGAAACAAGAGGGACTCGATAACTTTGGATGAGGACGAAACAATGACACCTCGTCCTGCTCTTCCTTCTTTTGGGAGCATACGCGAGAAGAAGATCAGAGAGCCTGAAGAACGACCCTTGGTTCGGCCCATGGAAAGATCAGCATCACCTCCAGCTGCTGGAACTTCATCCCCTACAAACGTAAATAACCAGCCGCCCAGCGAAGATTTGACACATTCAAGCGATCGTGTTATTGGATCAGTTTTGGCACAAGAACAGTCCTCGCGTAACGAAGCTAATACTTCCAAGTACCGCGAGCCACTACCTCCTGTAGTCACGTCTGTTGACGGCCAAGGATATATCAGCAACAGTGATTTGAGCTCTGACGACGAGTCCGAGCCTGCTACCCCCGCGAAATCGCAAGCTTCCAGCGAGCTTAAGCCCGAGACACAGAAGACAATGAGCGATGTAACCGCTCGGCCTGAGGTTGATTCTGAGGAGTCTAGTCCTAGCGACAACATACCAACCATCTCAATAATACAGCCTAGTCCTCGGATTCCTGACGAAAACCAGCCAGAGTCACCGCAGGACTTCTTTGATGTTCCTGGCGGTTTCCCTATAGGCGCGAACGGTATACCCAATGGGACAGGGATTTCCGATGCCAGCAAGGTGTCTCCTTCTGAAATTCAAGCCGGCGAATCCGATGGAGATGTTGAGGCTCCAGCGCCAATCGCGACTCGACGATCTTTCGATTCAACTAATGCAGCATCTACTAGTTCCCAGATGCATGACATTCAAGAAGAGTCGGGGGAATCTGATGGGAGCAGTATTTACAGCGATGCATATGAGGATCTTTCTGATATGGAGGGCGATGGCTTCATGTCTCTTGATGCTGTCGTTGATAGCCCTGTCGAATCGGCATTTTCTCAGAAGGTGTTTGAGAAGGCCATGGCCAAGTCCAAGGAAGCCGACATCTCCCAGGAGAGTACGCCGACAAGAGGTACATCTCAGAAGCCTTTGCAATCACCAAATGATTGGGAGATTGCCAAGGCGTATTGGAGGAGTCTTAGCCCGAAGGACAGGCGCCAGCTTGAAAAAGAGGCTATGGATGATTCTGATGAGGAACCTATCCCAGAAGAAACCGTACGACGAACGAAACCCAAATCGAAGAAGCAAGCGAAACAGAAACTGGTCGAGGAGCCCGTGCAAGAGCCTTTGGAAGAATCTGAAGAGACACCGCTCTCAGAAAAGCCTCGCGATCCGAGCCGTGTGTACCAGATTCAGCCAGGCACAAGCTGGCCTCGTGACGAAGTTGAAAAACCTCGAGTGAGGGCTCCTGGAACAGATAAGGTAAAGACAGTGGGAGGTGCAAAGCTCCGAAAATCCATGCGTGGCGCTGAAGCCGCAGTGATTGATCATTCAGGCCCAGTTCAAGCTACCAGCATGCGCAAATCTATGAGATCCGGCGCTGCTGCCTCGAGCCCCCAAAGTCCTCAAGATGGTCACCTGCGCAAGTCTCTCCGGTCAGATCCTGAGGCTACCGCTGCTGCTGGCACTGGGATGCGCAAATCGCTCAGAACAAACGGCTCAGCAGCTAACGGACAAAAGCCTACTCCGACTATGCGCAATGGCCCTCGGCCTACCTCCTTTCAGCCCTCAAACACATCGCAACCAGTCCAGGCACACCGTCGGACACATTCTGAAGATAGGGGAGCTGCCCTACGAGCCGCTGCAGCAAAACCATCTCTCAGACGCCAAAACTCTGACTCGAGCGAGAGTAGCTTCCGACGTGCAAAGGTTGGCGGCGGAGAAGGCCTTGGTTTCCGTAGGACAATGAGAGGGGGCTCACGAGAACCAGCAGCAGCAGCGCCTGCATCAGAGAGCGGAAAGGGGAGCAGCAGATTCAGCCTCAGATCTTTGTCTCCTACTGGATCGGCTTTCCGTCGTAACTCCAACACAAGCTCTCCGCCTCCCGTTACAATGGGCGGTGGTATGCGACAATCACTGCGTGCTGGGTCTAATGATGCTGGATCCTCACGCATGCGCTCTTCTGGCTTTGGCCGCCCGGCCAAAGCCAAGAAGGCTAAAGGCGGTAGCCGCTTCGAGGATTCGAGCGATGAGGAAGATAGACGCCCAGCGTTCCGAAGCCGCTTTGTAGACTCGAGCGACGAGGATACTCCTTCGCCCCTACCCAAGCAAAAACGTGTGCCCAAGACGATGCGAAACTCAGCCTCAAACAATGCCGCCGCCGCCGCCACTATGAGAGTTCCCGCTTCTCGTGCTGCAGTCCAGGATTCTCCCGACCTACCAGACAGCGACGATGATGAAGATCAGCAGCAACAGAACGTCGCCTCCAATGGGAAGACTAACGAAGCTCCGCGAGCTACCCCAGCATTGAACCGGAGCGGTTCGGGACGAGAAAGCATTGGAGCACCAGCACAGGCTGACAACGTTGAAATCACAGGGGTCCGGCCAGGCCACAAGCGTCGAGGAAGCTTCATGTCGTCAATCCTCCGGCGCAAGAAAGATCCATCTGACAAAATTACTCGGGCCACAAGCGAGAGTGCATCTCGTCGGGATACGCATCTTGAACGAGCACCAGAGCGCCTCGCCGTTATTCGAAGCAACAGTGAGGGGCACGCACATGGGTCACGCCTACAGAAACGCGGAGCCAACTGGCCTCTTCAGGACCATCAACACACTCATGAAGAGGAGGATCAGTTTGACGATGGTTCCCAGAACACATACGTCGTCGACGAAGAGAAGCGGCCGTCCACCGCTGGCGGGCCCGGCCCCTCTCCAACCTCTCCAACAGCCAAGACGGGCTTTCTCAAACGCCGTAGCACCTCTCACAGCGCAATCGGCACTGCCAACAATGCTCTACCGGCCTCGGTTGATGGCTCAGAGGTTGGCACACCCAAGAAGAAGAAGTTTGGAGCATTACGTAGGATGTTTAAGCTTGATGAATGAGCGGACTTTTTTTTTTTTTCAGTATAATCGTCTTTACTACATCATATCACACCATTCATCACCACATCGACATCATCAGTCGTCTCACTTGGCTACTCACGATACACTCGTTCTTACAGCGCTTTATTCATGCGCACACTGTCACACACTCACCCCTCTTTTCCCAATTTTATAACACGGCATTGGGCTTCTTGATTAGCTCACGGACGGGTGGCTTGCCTTGGATAGGCTAGTTAATCAGTTGGACAAAACATACGGTGCAAACCCAGGATTACAAAAGGATCAAAGTAATATCTAGTAGCTATTTTGTTTTCATCCTCTAGCTTCACGACTGTAGCATTAGATAACATTATAAGCAACAGCGTTAAGAGATCATTATGTTGTTTGTATATCCATCAAATACTGTAATCATAATGCATGATCAATATTCATATAGATACCAGCTATATACACACTATTGTTTACTCAGGGCACACGACGTACTCATCCGAGCAATCATTGGGTTTTACTCTGTAAAAGTTTTGCTTTTGATTCTCTATATGGTATCAAACCAGATCTCGTACATTTCCCCTCTGGCCTGTATCCGTCAGCTTAAAAGTTGCTCTAGATCAGGTCTCAACTTTGCCGTCAACGCCTCGCCTCCTTAAAATCCGAGCATGTGTCTAGCAAGTCCCATTCATATGACATATCAATCCTTCACTCCTAAGCCAGTAATCCTTTGCCAAATACCAAGAAAATGGGAAGATGCCAAATGAGAACGCAGACCATAATTGTTTTGATGCACCCACCCACAACTCCTTGACCATGCACCTAACGTCACCTGAAGAAATTGAAGCATCATGCCTAGAGAAAAGGCCAAGCCTTTGTTAAGAAATGATATACACAGCCGTAGCAAGACCTCGCCACGGCAGAGATATATGTACAAGGCGATATAATAGGGTGTTTTGGGAGGAGTATAAAGAAGAATTTAACTTTTGGTTCGTGATTTATCACCGCTTCGTGCTTTTTCGCGTTCGAGGAGGAGCGTGAGCTGGCTTTTTGTGCGTCCTAGAGGTACACTAGCTGATGTAGTAGGCTGAGTTGGGGTAAAGCGAGCATCGAGGACAGAAGGTTTGGGTGGTACAACCGGAATGGTATGATGTTGAGGGCGTGTATGATCAATACTATTCAAGTCCAGCGTTGACCCAAGTCCAGATTGATCAAGAATAGTGCCTGCAACTGCAACGTTCGACGTCGATGAGGTGGCCTCCGTGAAAAGACCAGGTGCTCGGATATTATTTTGCGACTTTGGTAGATCGTATCCACCGTGAGACTGAGACCGCGACATAGGAGGAGTATTGTGGCTCTGGCTGCTTTCTAAAGATCCCACATTGAATGTTGATTTTGAAGAAGCCCCAGATCCCCTTCGCGACCCATGACTCGAAAGATTGATGAGAGAGCGGGCTTGGGGAAGCACACCTTTCTCACGATGAACACTGCGAGGGCGATCTTGATCTTTCGGGTGATCTTTCGGGGGTGATGGTCGAGACTCCTCTTCAATCACATCCTTTGCTATCTCTTTCTTATGTGAAACTGGCCGAACGGGTACAGCTGGCTGTTTCCCACGTGCTTTCTCGCTCAGTACGGGACGTTCCTTAGCCACGCCATTACTGTCTGCGGATAGTGGTTGGCCGTGTTCCACACTGGTGCGAACGCTAGAAGGTACAGGCCGCTGCGGAGCTACATTTTGTGACCCAAGCGATGTTCCAAACCCGGTTTCTCGAACAATGGGTTCTGCAGCTGATGTCGACCTCTTTGGCTGTGGTGGTTTTTTACTTGTGACAGAAGAGGAGGGGGTAAGCTTTTGGGGTGGTAGATTGGTTGGTTTCTTTTTCGGTGAATCCGTTACATACACGGGTGCCTCAGAAGCTGTGGCGGCTGTGCTTCCTGAGGAGGGGATCTCATCTTCGTCAGCGGATTCATGGGGTGATACAAAGCGAGCAGTCGGCCGGGGCCCTGATGATGATGGACCTCGGGCTTTTTTCAAGATTGGGTGGGCGGGTGGCGGTTTCGAGGCACTCGAAGATAGTGTTCTCAACGCTGAGTCGGTAGATTTTGAAGGGCGAGATTCTGGAGGTTGTGAGAATGTGGGGGTTGCCTGAGATTCGGCAGCTTCCAGAATTTGCTTTATCAGGGGTGGTAACTAGGCTGTGTCAGTCACTGACCAGGGGTCTTTTGTGAATAATAGACCTCAGTGGCACGTACATCGGGTCCTTCCCATCGATTCGGCGGTCCCTTGAGAGGAACACAAGTTGGGCCAACAGAGATCTCTTCATAAAGTTTGGCTAGGGTTCGACCCTTGAGAAACCTGCGATCACTTCCCCAGACCTGCCACCAAAAGTTCTCGAGTCGGCATGCCGTAGGATCCTTAAGTTTTTTATATGTTGTGGTGTATACTAGAGAAGTATGAGTGGTAATGTTTGAGATGCATTAGAATCCAATATGCATACCATGCCAGTACTCCCAGACCTTGTCAGGGGGGACAATTGGGAAATCTGCGACTTCTTTATAGATATTTTTAGAATTTATGACAATGCCCTTTGGCAAGATCATAGGCACGTCGGAATCCATGCCTTAGAATCGTGAGAACCGGTAGTCGTGAGTAGCTTCTGGGATAGCAGAGAAGAAGCAAAGAGTTAACAATTCAGTCTGCAGAAGCACCCCAACGATGTCTTGGCACAGAGGTGTTTATCGGCTGCTACAAGAGTGAAGCATGGTCGCTAAAATGAAGGTAATAAGTGAGAGATCCGCAACCCGAAGAGATCGATAGTGCTGAATGATTGTGAGCGCACAAATGACTCTGAACAATTAATGAAGTCCGTTTTCTGTTTCTTTTCCTGCCAATTGCAAGATGAAACTTCAATACAGTTGCCCAGCAATGTGAAAGTAAGATGAGAGACTAGGCGATGAATGATGAGTGTCGAATCGTTGGAGTCGTTCAAATGGACCTGTTTTCGGGAAACACCAAAGCCGGGCTGGAAGGTGCAGCTGACAGTAGTCGAAGGGCACACGGAAGCTCGAGGTTACACAGGATTGTCTTGTCGATGCTCTTTTTTTTGTTTCTCTGCCGTGGGTCCAATAGTTGTCGATTCTCTCCGAAAGAAACACCGTTTAAAAGAGAACTTCAAGATGGCTCGTGACTCGTAAGCTCGTGACGCAAAAACTGGCCTCTCGTGTGCGAAAAAGCGGCGAAAGTAATAAACAGTGGACCTTGTGCCGGTGAAGCGAGACAGCTCTGTAAGTGGTACTTGAATGGTGTTTTAGTAGAAAGCTTAGCTCAGAGCGAGCTTTGGCTACAACTGTGAGCTAAATCGAGCAGGCCGTTCAGGTGCTGTGTAAGTGTAACAGGGTGTTCGGGGCTCTCTTGTTGCATCCGTGCAGGTCGAAGTCTCTGAGAATGAAGAATGTCTGCGCGTCACGAGATTAGGGGCACGAAGCAAAACAGGGACAGATATAGATAGATATGGAAAAAAAAAATTAAGGGTCCAAAGGTGGAAAAGTCTGTACCTGCTAGTGAACCGGAGAAAAAGACGGTGGAGAGCCGGTGGAGGGACTGATGATAATGGTTAAGGATATCAAGTGCGGCGAACTGGAGTTCATGGGTACACTCCGCTGCTGCTGAAATCGTTGGGTCGGGGCACATGAAAAACCCATTCACTGGCTGCGGCGACGTCGGAGGCGGCAGGAAATGCTAGACCAAGATGAAAAAGGAACGTAGGTACAAGTCAAGTCGAGACGGGAGCTCCAAAGGCTTTTACACTTGGCTGCCGATAAACTTCGGAGTCAGGATGGTCCCGGCGCTGCGAGTTAAGAAAGCACAACGAGAAGTATGAACAATATAATCGTGTAGCGGCAGGCTCATGCAATGCGGTTTATAGCTCGTGACGAGGGAGAACACTTAAAAAGGAGTCCCGTCGACTCGGTCGGCCAAGATGGCGGCGAAAGACGGTGGAGAGGTAGACCAGGTCAGGTACCTTCCGGAGAGGCCGCTGCTTCGCTACTTCGCTGACCGGTCCAGGCCAAGATGATCCAATTTTGATGAGCGAGTGCCCTGTCAACAACGGAATGTATCAGAGCCTCTGCCTTGCAATCGAGGGCCAGGGGGCCGGATTCTAGCGACTTATCGCCCAGCACGTTTATCTCTTTGGTGGAGGTGAGGGAGGCTTGTCACCTCACCAGGAGGCCGGTACGTACTGTATTCTGTAGTGCGGTGTATGTACTCGACTCGTAGCTGAGGCGGTTCCTCCACAGACAATAGTGAACTTAAGGTGCTTGCTGTGTGTAAGAACCAACGACTAGGCACGCAAAAGCCACAACTGTGAGGGAGGAAGACAAGGCAAGAATGTTGAGGGAAAGAGAGGTACTGTATTGTGTTGTAAAAGGAGGGTAAGCCTAGGGTTAAGAGGGTGGAGGATGGAAAATGAACCAAGATGGGGAAATTTCAATCATGGGCTTTAAGATGGGATGGGATGGACCTGGACCTGGACATCGATCTCTCTTTCCGTTTTGTTCGGTGTTTTTTGGTCGCTGGGCTGTTCCTTCCCTAGCCTAGCTCATGACCTTAGGAAGGCATCCGGGGAGCAGAGCTTGACGAGCTTGACGGGTTCTTAGTGGATAAGCCCTTGGGCTCTGCTCCGGACTGAGAATGCGCGCTAGCAGGGTAGGCACTAGGTTACACTGGAACCTGAACTACCGGCCCTTGGGTTGTGCTCACGGGAGGGCTTGGCTTCTATTCTCACATGGACATGACATGGCTGACCTCCACTGTCTGGGATAATGGAAGCTCTTACACTATTTGGTGGGTTTTGCTTCTTGATCCTCCTCCCCAATTTGAAAGTGGAGGGATCTATTCTTGCTTCCAAAGACCCAATCTATATTCAATGGCTCCATTTGTGGACTGATATATCTCCAGTTTTCGATCGATCGATCCGTTTACATAAATGCCTTATGAAAGATAGGGCTGATAAGTTGCTGCGGCTGTATTTCCGTACCTCCTTGGATTATAATCGCGTCCCTGTGGCTGAGTATGGTACCTTGGTCGACAGGGGCTACGGCATCGACCAGGATGGGCACCTAAGCATCAAGGTCACGGGGCCATTATTGACATGAGATATCACCAATCACCAACTTCCAAGTCAACTATTATACCATCCGGCTATATGCAGGGCGAGCTGTCATTTCGAATCAGGGCCTAGATGTTTCGTGTTGGTCGATATTTGCGCCTCGATGATATATGACCACTGACAGCTGAGAGGAAATTCACCGCCTCGATCAATAGGCATTCATATTGAGCCCAAAGGACCGAAAATTGGGTATATCGGATTTACCTGGAACTATAGCAACGCTTTCTAGCTAATTATAGCCATACCTACCAAAAACTAACTCAACTGTTGAAACATCAGTCTTTCTAGATATGACCATTACTACCCTGCAACCACACGCTTCAAAACACCAACACCACCGAGTTCAGCTCAGAATAATGAGTTATCATCAACACATGTACATCATTTGCGGCTCTGCGTACCGTTTCTCCTATCCCTTTACTGTCGCAGTCCCTGACTCGACAATACCCGAAACGGCATGATCTTCAACCCAACCGAAACCTCACCATAACACCGAGCTCTAGAACAGTTGCTTGACGACTCAGTGCCTCTCTACGGAACTCATCTCCTGACCTCTTAGAAGCTGAAACGGTCGCATTTTCTGCCACCAACTGTCTGTGTCTGGGACGAGTTTCTTGTCATGATCAGCCCAACCGGTTCTTCGGATTGGCTGTAGTAGTTCTACCGGTTTCCCCTCCACTACGGCTCAATCCTTTCTTTTGTTATTTCCTTTTTTCTCGTTTCCTTTCCTTTTAGAGAATACTCACGTCCATAGGCGCACTTTTCTCTGAGTCTTCTGATCTGTTTCCTTGCCCTTGCGGGGATATTACCTAGAAGCGTCATGGTCGTGTGACTGACCAGATCAGCCACATGGGACAGCACAGACTCCATACAATATCAGGCTCTGCTGAGGCTCTTCCCCGCATCCAAGTTGTAGCTTTCACGAGACCAATCCAACCAAGAACTCTGTCAGTTCGTTCCTGAAGGCACCTGACGCTGAGATGATGAAAGGAGGGGCTCGCAGTCAGCCACCCCGTCCCTTGGCTTGGCTAAGGTATCTTCAGACACTTGTCGGCCGAGAGGAATTGCGGGATGCGTCATCTTAGCCATAAACCTTAGCTGTTATACCGACCTAGGTTGAAACCGGCAATGCTCAACGTCGGCTTAGAAACTCGGCTAACTGTGGAGAGCTCAAGCTTTGAGCTCTGACTGTGCCGCGCTTGGACATGGGGAAACAAAGAACACCTCCGCGAGATGAATGACTTGGCATTCTCATCGAGTTTGCTCCTCTCCTCCGCCATTGAGATCTCGGCTAAGTGATGATCGTACCCAAGTCACTTACCCACGTGGTCAAGAGTCCTGTGCAAGGTACATGTACTAGGTCGAGACGCCAACGTCGCTCGACAGGCCTCCCCACGCTCATGAGCCACACCCACGCTTCATGGTTGTGGGGATCCTCGTTAGAGATCCCGGAATTTGGAGTTTCAATGAGTGATGGAGGGGTCACGAATGATTGACAATGGATTGCAAGCTTCCTCTTTGGTCACCGCAGGCCGAATGCTGATTTCTTAGGGTAATTGCGCCATATGTATCTGAACTTGCAAAGGGTGCTCGCTCAGACTGTCGGATGTCGCAAATCGGATAGGAATATCATCATGCAGCTGACTTATGATCTGAAAACTGCCCTTACCCCAACTAAAATTTGGGGGTGCGTAACTCACGTCTCAAGCTTACACTGGCCACCGATTCCTAATAGCCACCAGTTTCGGTAACAAATCATAGATCTTGTGGAGGAGATATTTGTGTGGACGACCAAAAGTTAACTGCCTCTTCCGCCCCAATAGCTCGCTATACGATATAACCATCACTATACGCTAGATTTCAGGTCATGTCCACTCGCGTAGATTGTCTCATTCCTCATTTCCACGTCAAAACAGCAACATCCCACCCGATAGTTGCTTGTGGCTGCATCCCGAGCGCACGATGAGTTCTGCTAACGTGATGTGCTGTGCTGTGCTGTGCTGTGCTGTAACTGCAAAGTAACATGACCTAGCCTACAACGGCAGCCGTTTGGCTGTAGCCTGTACCATGGCCTCGGAGTCGACGAGCATGTTGGGGTTCCTCTGCAGGTCGATACTGTTTCGGCAATACCGCAAGGCGTTGTGGTGAGCGTGCGGGTTACACTCGGGAATGGCATGGGTTTTGACGTGCAGCTGTCCGATTTCGGTATGTGTCATATCTCACCACTTGACTTATCTAACGAACGCTTGATACCTGCGATGAATATCAAATTGTGGGCTGAAACCAATGACCTTTCATTATCTTACGAATAGAAATTCTATAAGAATCTTATTGATAATAGGAGGAAAGTTTGCAATTCAAAGGTATTTCCGACCTTATGAGAGTAGTTATTCGTTTACAAGAGTTGAGTTAGCAACATGCAGGTATCCATAACACCATGTTTAGAATTTTATGCTTAGGTTAATAACAGGGTTATATTTAACTTACTTCCTCATTAATTAGCATATCTTCAACATGTCATTGGCTGGCAAACCGACTTCTAAAGCTGCGACGCATGGGTAGAATTTGTCGATAGAAGAAGGTCCATTCGGCCTGGCAATTGGAGAACATTTCCCTCTGTGCTAGGTTCTCTATGGCGGATCATTACGTACTATTATCTAAAACCAAACTCCCTTCTATCCTGGCATGCCTGCCTACGCAAAACCAAGTACAGTACAGTCTTAACCAAACTCCTTTTTTTTTCGCCTTTTGGTGATGAGTGTTTAGGTAACAGTGTAACCACCGTCGACACGGATATCAGCACCAGTGACATAGGAAGAAGCCTGTTGGGAAAGTTAGATATGCGCTTCAAGGTGCATGAAGACTAGGACCTACATCTGAAAGCAGGAATGCAACGGGACCCATGAGATCCTGGGGCTGGCCCATCTTGCCCTGAGGGATGAGAGAGGTCCACTTCGCCTTGAGATCGGGGTTGTCATCAAGAATCTTCTGGGTCCTGTTGTGATCATGTTAGTTCAGTGGTCTTCGAGATGTGAAGAGCCCTAGGGATGTGACTTACAGTGCAGTCAACATGTAGCCAGGAGAGATACAGTTAACTCTGATACCAGCATGCGCCCATTCAACGGCCAGCGAAGCTGCGAGATGACGGACACCGGCCTTGGCGGCGTTGTAGGGAGCCTGGGGCTGAGGAACGTTGACAATGGCACCGGACATGCTACCGATCATAACAATGCTACCAGGAGCCTTTCGCTCCATCAGGTGTCTGGCGACAGATGTCGAAAAAAGGTAAGTGCCGTCGACATTGACAGCCCAGAGCTTGCGGAGACGGTCAATGGGGTAGTTAACAGCTTCGAAATTCTCCGTAAAGCCGGCTGAAGTGACTAGGTTGTCAATCTTGCCGTGTTCCTTGACAACCTCGGCGACGCAGGCGTCAACGGACTCAGGGTCAGAAACATCGGCGTAGTGGGCGGTGACCTTGGGGACTCTGTTCAGAGTGTTTGTTAGCCCGGATCGCAACTTGATTTTGCGACATGTGAGCTTACCGTCGAGCTCGAGGATTCTCCTTCTTGAAAGCTTCAATAAGAAGGCTAGTTTGCTTCTCTGCCTCTTCCTCTACAAATACGTCAGTACTGCGTCAACGCATCTAGAGCAGGCAAGGGACTCACTGTTCATGTCGACAAGAGCGAGGTTAGAGCCAGAGAAGACCATTCCCTGACCCATGACAAGACCAAGTCCGCGCGCACCACCAGTGACGATGCCAACATGGCCGTCGAGTGTGAAGGTAGGAAGCGTGGGCTTCACGTACTGACCACCAGTACCAGCGACAGGCTCACTGCTAGGGAGCTCATGGTCCTCAGGGTACTCGACCTCGATCTGAGGATCGGTCTGAGCATACTTTCCAGGCTTGTCCTGACGGGGAGGGACGTTGTGAAGCTTGCGCGAGGCAGCAAAAGTGAATGAAGGGCGAAGGATAGCTTGAGCAGCGGCGCGGCGCGCACACAGACGCAAAGCAGGTGCAAAAGACATGATGAAGAGAAGAGAAGAGGTGACGATGTGACGATGTGACGATGACAAGAAGCGTGAAGGGAGGAGGAGAATTAATAGGACGAAATTGTTCTTATGAGAGCGAACAGTGACAGCCTTACGACCTAAGGGAGCTGGAAACCCTTGTCCGATGAGCTCAGGTGGCGAGAGCTTGCACTGAGTGAAGCTGGAGCTTCAGGAGCTTTGACGTCGATGGTGCAGGGATTTGCAGTGAATGATTAGCGCCCAGGAACAAAATCGGGAAAGGATACGCCGAGTGTGCCGCAGATTCAACTGTAATGATTGACCGAGATGCAGACCCCACGATGGAGATTGACGTGCGATGTGAGACGAGCTGACGTGGATGGGAGTCAAGATGATGTATGAGGATGAATTGAAGAAGCGGGAGAGCAATTGATGTCTTATATTTCCGATTCATTGCAAAATAAAACAAAATAAAAATGGCTGATATCTTATTGCCATGTCTCTCGCGTAGGTAACTCAGCGTCCAGAACGAACCCCCGCTCCCGGGGTCCCGAGTGACAGGAGAGCTCCCCACCAAGCGCAACCCACCCCCGGTACGGGTCCGTAGCCGGCTTTCATCTCAACAATAACCCACAATTTTACCTCTTGAATCGGCCATCATGGATGGATCCATGATGCATACTGACCGGGGATCATGATCATACGTACATACTACATATGCGTGGATCCCTTCCAGATGCTCATTGCATCTCGTCATCCTGGCAATTGGCAAAACACACCGTGGTTTGGCATGGTCCAAGGTCTAGAATTCCTATTCATCCACCCATCCTTTCCAAGACAGGCATGGCAACAATAGACGCCTAGAGACTGCAAGCCATTGAATAGTGCTGCCCCGCCCCAGGCATCAACTTAACAAAACTTACCTGATAACCCTCATAGCTCTGCTAGTATGTGAACTATACTAACTGTCAAGTATTGTTTTCTGTAGTAAAAGTATAAGCTAACGGGACAGTGATCCAAAAACTGGCAGGCAGCAATCATTAAACCACAAGCTCAATATCGAAGATGACAAGATCGCGGCAGTGGATAACCCCTGACAGTTTGGCAGTCCCGGATTTCCATTTTTGGGACTCAAAGTGGAGGTCAGATAAATTCTCCACAAGGTGAACCCAGTTGCCAGTCAAAAAAACTTCCAGGGGGCACATGGGCCTCTTCGGCAACCATGGATGCATCTCCAGGCCCTTGGAATATTCTCTCTTCCAATTATCTCCGCAATCCCTGCCCGTGGCCTTGATGTTGCAGTTGCATACTCCGCCCAACGGCATCAAGGTGAGCTTCTAAACGTTCTAGACAACATCGCTCGTTTCCGACCGAGACACTAAGAGCCTCAAAATGTAACGGCCTGGGATTGAGTCGGCGGCACAACGACTTGGAAGAAGCAATTATAAAGGAGAAGTGGCTAAGAGGGGCCATCATATCATCACATTCAGTGGCGAATCTATCACCTCGGTGTGCAGATATGTTGGCCACCACTTCACCTTCCGGTAATCGGTATACCAGACTTAGACAATGAGGTATCACATCGCACAGTGACCACAGTATTTATGGAGACTATTCTCTATAAAAGAGAAAAGAGAGAACAAGAGAAGAATACAATAGAAATTCGTGGAGCCTTGAGCAGGATCATCGGGCCACGAGGTCATTACCGACCTAACTAGGCCAGGTTATCAAAAGCAAGGACAAAAAGGGCTTGCCGTTCGAGATGCAACATGGAAACTACTTGAGCGGTATCGTCGGAAGAGAAAGGGCAGTTATCGCTCTTACATGGGTGTTGGAGAATAGCAAATGCCGATCTTGAGGTGGGCACGAGCGCCGTCAACACCAGTAGAGATATCTCACGATGGTTGAAGTACTTCGACAATGAGAAAACTTCCTGATCAATGCAAAAACATAGCAAAAGCCCCATACTACAGCTTGGTGTTTTGGCACGCTTGATTGGGGCCATCCTATGGGAAATATGCCCAGTCCTTAGAGCCAGGGCTCAGGGGAAGCTCGGGATTGCAGGGATCTCAAGAGGCTCATGGGACGCATAAAATCCCACCAGGTCGTACGTTTTACAATATTGGTCTCATATTGTTTTATTTTTCTGCTTTTTTTTTGTTGCTTAGTTCTACTTATACCATGTAAAGTATGCACAGTTCCCAATTCACAGACCTTGCACCGCGGCAGGCTCCGTTGCTTTGGGGTCTCTCTCGTCTACCATCCTCGCAAGACGTTGGCTACACCGCCAGAACTGCCCCTACTCCAGCCGTTAGTTATGAAGCCGTCCATACCGTCAGAAAGTCCCTCATAACTATCCTGGTCGTTATGGTCTCTGGTTTAGACCACACTTATAATATCATGCTAATACATATCCATCTCATGCTTGCGCATACTCCTTGTTAAAGGCTCTTCCGATAACCATTCGTCTAATCTCAGAGGTACCGGCTCCGATCTCATATAGCTTGGCGCTGTAGATGTAGTCAGTTTACTGCTTGCAATACTTGTCCATATCATGGCCATCTCAGCCCCTTGATAGACCTGAGACCCAGACAAGGACAGGATAAAAGGGATCAAAACTTACTCTCGAAGTAATCTTGACGCAGGCATCTCCTCGACATAGCCCATTCCACCTAGAAGTTGGATGCAGTCAAGTGTGCACTCGGTCGCCCGCTCTGCCGCATACAAGATGGCTCCCGCACAGTCTTGTGTACGAATCAAGCCGTGCTCATCCACTGCCTTAGCCGTTGTGTAGGTGTAAGCACGAGAAGCTTGTAGCTTTGTGTACATGTCCGCCAGCTTGCCCTGGAGGAACTGGTTGTGTGCAATGGGCTGGCCAAACTGCTTGCGCTGGTGTGTAAAGGGCAGAGCAACATCGAGCGCTGCCTGCATGATACCCAGAGGGCCGGCACTCAACACCAACCGCTCCAGATCGAGACCCTCCATGAGAACTCTCACTCCTCCGTTGACCTTGCCGAGGATGTTCTCTGTAGGTACAAAGACACCATCGAACATGAGTTCACCTGTGTTGCTACCACGCATACCCATCTTGTCGAGCTTGCGAGCGCAGCTGAAACCCTCGCTCTTTGTGTCCACCAGGAAGGCCGTGATGCCCTTGGAGGCCTTCTCCGGTTCCGTCTTTGCGTATACCACAATAACGTCGGCATCTGGGCCGTTGGTAATCCACATCTTGGATCCGTTTAGCACATATCCGCCGTCCACAGCCTTGGCTGTTGTCCGCATGCTGACAACATCGCTGCCGGCACCTGACTCAGACATAGCCAGGGCGCCGACGCTTGTTCCGGCGATGAGACCAGGGAGGTACTTTTGCTTCTGCTCCGGTGATCCGTTGAGCTGGAGCTGGTTAACGCATAGTTGTGAATGTGCTGCGTAGCTGAGACCGATAGAGCCAGAGGCTCGAGACAACTCCTCCATGACGATAATGTGCGCCTGGTAGCCCATGGCAAGACCTCCCACGTCCTCGTCAGCCGTGATGCCGAGGAAGCCAGCTTCACCAAGCTTTTGCCACATTTCTGCTGGGAAGGCATTTGTCTTGTCTGTCTTTGCCGCTACCTCCTCTGTAATTTCACGGCGCGTAAACTCTTGCACTCGCTCCCTCAACTCTTCGAGCTCCTCATTTGAGGGGGCCTCGAAGCCTTTGGGGTGTTTGGATGAATGCAATCGAGACTGAATGGCGGGGAGAGTAACAGCAGGGCGCCATTGACGGGCCACGATAGGGCGCGCAAGGGATCTAAATGTTCGTAGGCTTGCCATTGTGAGTGTAGTATGTGAAAGGATGAGTAAAAACGACCAAGAACGGACCGCTCTTGAGTAGATATCAAAAATTATTTCTGCTTGTCTTTCAATAAGATCAGCGTCACGTTGTAAACCGACCGAGGGAGTAAAGCGGCCAGCGAAGGCTACGATAGCCGCTCTGAAGTGCCCCGGCTCGTCGCGGCTTCTAGCGGTCGGCCCGCTTACCCCAGGTTTTCGACGTCACAAGCCTCGGCCTTTAACGTCTAACCCGCGCGGCTTAGGTTGAATTACTGAGAGCTTCCCTTCCCGACCCGTTCCCTTGAAAGATGCTCTTCTTCTCGTCGCGGAACCCTTTCGAGTAGTTTGATAATCTCACGACTGTTCAAGTGCCTTCAGAAATGACACTATCACGTTCATCACGCCAGGCGATGCTCCTCGGCCGCCAATTCGGCCGCCAGAGCTCCCGCTCACAGGTATCCTCACAGAAACGAGCTGTCGCAAACCTCACTCCGCCGCACCAGGCCAATGCTATCTCACGGATCCAGACCGTCGTTGATCCGTCGTCGGACGAGTTCAAAGAGAATGAGAAGGCGATGAGCGAGGTCATGAACCGCATACAGGAGCTCACACGCAAGATTCAGAAGGGAGGCTCTGAGAAGGCCAGACAGAAGCATCTTGAGCGCAAGAAGATGCTCCCCAGAGATCGAGTCACAGCATTGATCGATCCTGGAACTACATTTCTGGAACTTTCTCCCATGGCCGGACATGAGCTATATCCAGAGGCCGAGGTACCCGCCGGCGGTATCATCACTGGTGTGGGCGTTGTCGAGGGTGTGACCTGTGTGATTGTCGCCAATGATAGCACCGTCAAGGGCGGTACATATTACCCCATTACAGTTAAAAAACATCTTCGAGCACAGGCTGTTGCGAGAGAAAACAAATTACCGTATGTAATTGAACACATTGTCTTATCATGAGATCTCGACTGACAACCATTAGATGCATCTACCTTGTCGACAGCGGCGGTGCCAACCTGCCCCATCAAGCCGACGTCTTCCCCGACCAGAACCACTTTGGTCGAATCTTTTACAACCAGGCTCGCATGAGTTCGGAGGGCATTCCCCAGATCGCCG
>JAASAY010000003.1:0-36082 GCA_014822085.1 Fusarium stilboides
AGATATATTAGGCTAAATAATAAGTTAAAAGGTAACTTAGGGGGGTAGTTAATTAAAAGTTTCAGAGGATTATATAGTCTTAAAGAGGGGTTAAAAAGTTAATATTGCAGAAGGTTATTTATATATCGGTTCAAACACAGTGGGTATGCTCCTGGACGGAAACCTCAGGGCAGATGACTATGCCACCACTCAGTGGCTCACTAGCTTGCGAGATACTAAGAGAGCGCTTAAGCACCTGTTTGACAAGTGTGTCAGTGCTGGAACTGAACTTTGCCCCCTGGCCGACTATCATGGCAAAAACACCAGTGGAGAGAATTTGATGAGAACCTTTAGCGAAAAGTTTGAAAACTTGCGGAACGAATCTCCAGGAGACCTCAACGCCACAGGAAATGAACTCCGTCTAACAAAGGCCCATTTCCTGAAAGCCTCCATCATGACTGAACTATACTTGCCTCTAGCTTATCCAAGTATTGCTTCGAGAATTGAAGGGCTTTTCATGGGAAACGAGACCGCCATGCTACCCCCCGATGAGAGGTCGTTAAATACGGGATGGAACGTATTGGAGGATGTCTTCCCAGGTATCGCCTGTAGCGACACGAGCTTCCGAGTGGAGGACCCGGACGACCAGTTTTCGATGTATCAAGCCCACATATCCCAGGGGTCATTCGCAAAGACTACTTTCCCTTCCCGTTTTCGGTGCGCGCAGTGGAAGTTCGCCGCCGCGGAGCAAATTGACTTAAACAAGCTTCGCAATTTGAAGACATCCTTTCCTATACTGGTTATCAACAGCAGATATGACCCTGTTACGTCGCTGAGCGGCGCCTGGGAGATGTCTTCACAGTTACGAGGAAGTCGAGTTGTTGTTCACCAGGGCGTCGGTGTAAGTGTATCCCCCACCGAATTCCGAGCTGTGTGTGTCTTGCTAACTAAAATCTACGCAGCATGGACTGGCTTCTCATCCATCGAATTGCACTCAGGGTGCTGTCGCTAGGTACTTTGTTGACGGAAAGATGCCTGAGCTCAATACCACCTGCTTGCCTGATATGAATGCCTTTGAGTATGCCTACCTTCAGATATCTCAGGCTCAGAAGAACGAGACGAAGCAATCCGAAATTGCTAAGTAGGAAAGCATGGTCGACATGAGGGAAGCATGGTTGACATGAAGAAAGCATGGTTGACATGGGTAGATATCATTGGGGAATATATACTTGACAAATTGGCCGCAGACTTACTATCATTTTAACATTAGCAATATTCTTGCTTCAATACATTTTGGGATCCGGTCCCTATTAGGCCCTATTAGGCTAGCTTAATACACCATAGGATTACACCCCTAATATATTTTGGAATGCGATTCATCGGTATACTATGTAAGGGGGCAATTATCAAGGTCTGCTTTTAACTATGGTAAAAAACACGGTGTTTTTATAATTGAAGCATAATATGCTATACTTATGCTATAACCTAATTTAAGCTTTTCTAAAGCTTCTTCTTGCATTATGACTTAAAGGTCCTCCTGCGATGGTTATAAAAGCCTATTCTTCCTCCTGAGAGACAATCTACACTAATGACGACACAAACACACACACACAATACAATCACGATGGCGGCACCGATCCGTACCATTGCCGGCAACCCGGCTCAGAACGGCGCACACTCTTACACCAACCGTCATCCAGTCAGCTTTGGCGACCTTGATGACCAAACAAGATGGCAGCTTAGCCTCAAAGCCAGCTTCATCATCGGTATACTTCTAGCCTCATCTCTGTCCCTTTGTTCCGGAGAAGAGCGGATATCGAGCATCTAGAATCCGAAGATAGTTATATAAGTGCCATTCGTAGTATTTGCATAACTGAGCTGGGTTGTATTGCCACAGAGGGTACCGTCGTATAGGGCGGGCATAGGTCTCTGCAATATGTAGACGGGAGTCTTAATGTCTCTACCAATTTCTATAAGACAAGATATCTATTTCCTCTCACTCTTAGGACGATCCTGGCTGCTGCGCATACTAAGGACATGACTAAGGACAAAGGTTATCCATGAGCAACAACATCTGCACTTCTGATCTTTATCAGTGTGTTAAAAACTACAATGAAGTGGGAATTACTCAATAAAAACTACTTTTATACACGTAAGACGAATTAAATCTGTGTTTTTCGTTATCTCACTCTCTATTAAACTCACTATCCTTCCCCATCGGTACCCGGATCACCCAGTACAGTCCCAACGCCGCGCCGATGTTACAACGACGAATACCCAGACAAGCCCAAAGTCCCTCCAGCGTGTATCGTAGTTCAGGTCAAACTGCGCCAAGAAGTCATTCGTGGTACTGATAGGGCAATACCCGCACTGATCTAGAGCAGCGGGATCCAACACGCGTCCGTCAGCGGCTTCGGCAAATGGGCCGGGAAACTGCCCACAGCTCAAAGTGCCTCCCGGAGGCGGCACGACGTAAGGACCTCGTAGTCGGCGCAGGTGGAGTCCGTGTTAAAAGAAAAGATAAAGCTAAGATAGCCTGAAGTTAAAAATAAAATTACTTACTGTTATAATAATATCATGTAAAGAAACTAAAGAATTTTACAAAGAATTTAATCTTATAAGAAAGGTTTATTTGAAATAAATAATGAACTTGTTGACCGAGTGGGGGACGGGTCATTTCTTGTGATACACCCCAAGCGTGGTACTGCATTGCCTAGTGGATGTCTCTTGCGACCGAGCGCACTATCGGGCACAAAAAGTAAGATACACAGGGTTAGATGGCGAAGTTCAGCAGCAACTGCCTATTGGGCGGTTATGTATTGGTTCAGCTGTCTGAGCAGTAATGAGTAGAGCCGGCTCTAAAGTCCGTGACAGTGACATAAGTAGTGCTAACTAGTGTGGTTGTAATTACTTTAGGGCCCTAAAACCTCCACCTTGTAATATAACTACCATATGATAATAAAAAGTCATTTATAATAAGTATAATATTTTAAGCGGGAAATATAATCTCTATACTAGCCTAGTGTCGGCAGATAAAAGCTCAAATAATGGACCAGCTAAACTCTTATCAAGAGCCATGCTTTGCAAGTGTGCTAGTTTAGAGGCGATGCTCTGTTTAGATGTAACAACATTCCAGACTGCATCCTTGACAGCGAATTGGACTTGCGAGTCCTGAAGAAGCGCTTCAATTTCATCCTGAGGCGGGACCACACTGAGTTGGGGGCCAGATCCCAGCTCGATCCTGATCTCATCATCATATAGCGATGTGTCAGCCAACTGAACTAAGAGGCCGCTCTTCAAAGAGCCATCTTGGGATGTGCCAGCAGCACCGCAGTTGCCCTCAACCCGAACTGAGGCACTTTCGCAGAGATCATTGTTGATGAAGACACGGATGTCCTCCTGTTGGATATCATACACACCTGGGAAGCGAAATGCCCAACGCTTACCCCAGCCTTTGGTGGTGACTCGCCCAGTGGCTTGCTCGTATTTGACATGCATTCGACGATGTCCAGACACAAGCCTGTCAAAACATTCGACGCTCTTCATAATACCAGCGGAGTCATCTCGAGTATCCTCCCAAATGTCGAACTTTCCATCAGCACCAACCACGATAAGGACTTCGATGCTTTCCGGGTTTTCGCAACCGTTCTCCGGTATCTGAGCGTGATCGAAGGGGATGACAGCTCCTTCTTCTGCTAGGACAGGGTAAGTGGCAAGAGTACGGTGCAGGTCAATGACACGTCCTGAGCTGTAAACCCTGCCGGAGAAAATGTCCACAAAACGACCGCTGTTCTCAGGCAACCAGGCTGTGACCTTGGCAAGATCCGTTTTAGGATCAACGGGATCGACGATAGGGCAGACTATCAGCTCTGAACCGAACTTGTATTGGTTCAGATGCTGGTAAGCCTCATCTTCCATGGGGTGGTCCCAGTACATAGGCTGAATGAGCGGCTGCGAGCTAAGGATCGAACCGGCAACATTATGAGAATAGACATAAGGGACAAGTCTATGACGCAGCTGCATTGCCGAGCGCATAGCTTCACGAGCTTTCCCACGATACTTCCAAGGCTCCTTGCCAGACCATCTATTGTCAGAAGAGTGAAGACGGAGCATTGGGGACCAGGCTCCCAACTGAACCCATCTCGCGGACAGCTCGTCATCACGGTAGCCGAAGATATGACCGCCTATATCGTGACTCCACCACCCGTAACCAATGTTGGAGGCTGTTGCTGTAAACTCAGGCTGGAAGCGAAGGGAATCCCAGGAGATGATAGTGTCACCAGAGAAACCCACGGGATATCTGTGACTACCCGGGCCAGCGTATCGTGAGAATATCAACGGTTGGGATTCTTTGGTGATCTTCTGGTGATCAATGTAGGTGAAGTGGTTAAGCAACCACAAAGGGTCGAGACCAGGCACCTTGGAGTGCGGACCTTGCTGCCAATCAATCCACCAGAAATCGCAACCTTTGTCCTCAAGGTCACGGTGAACCACTTGGAGGAATGCGCTCATGAATTCAGGATCTGTGGGGTCAAAAAGGATAGGGGCATTCTCGGAGGTATCGTGGCCTAGAATAGCGGCTGTCTGAGGATAAATCTCCTCATGGTGATGAATGCCTTCGTGAGGGTGGTCATTGAGAGTCATACGGAGGCCTCTTTTGCGCAACTCGGCAGCGAAGCCACCAGGGTCGGGAAACAGCTTCTTGTTCCATGTATAACCGGTCCAGCCAGCATGAGGAACCTCATCGCCACGGACTAAGTGCCAGTCCATATCGATAACCGCAACTGAGAGCGGGATACCCTCCTGTTGAAAACGATCCATAAGTTCGATATATTCTGATGCGGTATATGCATAGTATCGACTAAACCAGCAGCCTAGTGAGTAACGAGGCACAAGCGGCTGCCGGCCAGAAATGGCGTAAAAGGAAGCCATTGCTCCGTGGTAGTCTGGACCATAGCAGAATAGGTAACCATCGACGCGGTCTCCTTCACGACGAGGGCTTACAAAGCCGTCATTCTCAAAGAGCATGGAGTGACTATCGTCCAGCGCCGAGTAACCCTCACGCGACAAAACGCCATCGCCCATGTCGCATCGTCCGTCAACAAGATCCAAGGTTCTGGCCGTGCCGCCGAGATTAAAACGCTCAAGCCCGGCCTCTTGTTCATAGCGCCAGTAAGAACCCCACAGGGTCACTTTGCCGACAATGCTGACACTGAGCCCATTTGTGCTGAATCGCTTTTTATCGTAGGAGAGATGGAAGGAAGAGGAAATGATGCCGAGCTTATATTCGGACTCGACGACGCGGAACTTGGGGGTAGGCAGGTTACGGTTGACAGCAAAAGTCGAAGCACGGTCTTCGAAAACGCCGTCTGCCGCCCACTCATATCGTAAAACGCCTTCACTGATGACCGTGAATCGCCATTGTGGCCCTTGGACAATTGACTCTGGTCGAGCGATCGGATTGTAACCTGCTTGACTTGCGATCATGGTGAAGTGAATCGTGGTTTCAAGGCCAAGATTCTGCGATTTCGGTGCTGGAAGGATGAACTGGCCTGTTCAATTGTCCCACGCATCGCAGCGGACACTCTAATATATTTGACCATCACCATTGAACGACACATTGTCGGCCCGAGTAGCGAAAAGATCCCACATTATGCTTATTGATTGACATAATCCACAGAGTCGTAGATGCGCATCTTGCTTTGGCGGCCACAACTTCTCGTCAAAACATATGCTTCTCAGGGAAGAACATACCAGGATCAGCTGCTCCCGGCTTCTTTCGGGCGGGACCAGATCCAAGAGCCAGTAGAATATCTCTAGAATATCTCTAACTGGACCCGCTCGTAGAAGGGGCGGTTATCGGCGAATAGCTTCATTGGACTATTATCGGATCGACTGCGCATGTATGTACATGGTGGTGCCGGCAAAGGCTTTCATTGGACTGGTCGGAAAAGGCTTTTATTGGACTGTTGTCGGCAAAGACTTTGATTGGACTATTGTCGGATCGAAAACTTGGACCCTCTCGCCCTTTCACGTGGGGCAACCTACGTCTGACACTCAATTTTGACATCTTGTACTATGTTCTTGGAATTTCTCTTTCTCGGATCGACTCTAGCCCAGTGAGCTTTTGATAACTTACCATCCACTCTCTCTGTTCGGTGCAGACCTGTTCCAGCACCGATACTCCTCAATCACGGACCCGGAGTTCCTCAGCCGGACGCAAGCCCCCCTCACAGGCCCCATGCAACCCAAGATTCCGATCCGAGTCCCCCAGGCTTGCGATGCTTGCCGAACTCGCAAGGTCAAGTGCAATGGCCATCGGCCTTGTCCTCCGTGTGAACATTTGAACTTGCACTGCAAGTTCTCGGCCCAACGAGGCAGTAGGGGTGGCAGCAAGGCACGAGTAGCGCCTAGGCGAAATCGGGTTCTCACACAGCTAAGGACCGCACAAACCGATGGCCAACCAAGGCTTCGTGATCTACGTGCTTCTACTGCGGTTCCAACCACGGCAGAGTTTGGGGTAAAAACACCTGATTGGTCACCCGAACAAGAGGTAGAAGATGGCGCCAGAGAAAGGATCTGGCTACTGTCGCTCACGCCGTTATACGAACAATTGGTGTATGTTATGAACCCAATCATAACATGTGCTGAGTTCCGCCAATCCATTGACTTGATGCATGTTGAGCCCGAAGAACATGGAGCTTTTGTCTACGCCGCCGCGGCTGTCGCCATCCATCACACGCCGCTTACATCGGATCAAGGCTCCCTGCAAACACCACTTAGCAGTGCTGCATTCATGTGCCCAACGGAAGCTAGCAGATACAATCAGATAATGGATATGGTTAACAAGAGTTTTGCTGCACGCTTCCAGGCCCAAAGCAAGAATGCTATGGATCCTCTTCCACAGCGCGAGGTAACAGTACGCAAAATCATGACCTGCGTCTTCTTGGCGGTCTGTCTGATGGGTCTTCGGCACAAAGAACGGGCTTTTACAACCCTCCGAGAGGCAATCGGCATGATGCAGCTCTTGCCCTATAAGGACGGAGACGAAGATCTTCCACGAAAGCAGCGACTGTATTGGCAACTGTTCATCCACGAGCGTTTTTCTGCTATTGCCCTTGGATTACCTCCTGTACTCACGGCATGTGAATATCCTCAACCTGATATGGTTCTTCCAGCATATATTCAGATAGGATTTGGAAAGCTTTGCCGGCTTTTCAGCATCATGGACAATGACTTCATGCGCTACTGGATGAAGTACCAAGGCAGCTCGGAGAAGATGGGCATCAGGCTCTGGAACCCTGAGCCTCGTAATGACGAGATTACGGCGTCCTGGATCGAGCAGAAACACCAAGAGCTGGATTCAGATGAGCACAGGCAACATCTAGACGGTGATGATACCTTGCATAATGTCGAAGATGTGGGGAACAGCTTCAATAGCGCAAGTCCCGAAGACACCAGACCCAGCTGGTCTACGAACCTTTCTGAGTTACAAAATATTGATTTACAGATAACAAGACTATGGATCCGCACACTCCTATGGCAGTTGGCTGCCTCACGCATGCTCCTGAATAGCAGCCTGCCCCCAACAGCCCATCAGGCCATGTCTTTGACCTTTCCTGCCCGAGACGTGGTCGTCCAGCTGCGGGATCATGTTAGCCAATTGGGGAGTAAGACTAGCTTCAATCCCCATGGTTCCGGGATTTTGGACAAATTATTTGAGATTACCAACTCCATAGCTGACGTCTTGTTATTGGTGCCCAAAGAACAGTTGCATTGTTCTTGCCACGGAAACGAGACAGGGCGAAGCAGTGGAGATGGAGGAATCGAGAACCAGAAAATAGGGGATTATCTGCCTCAGGATTTCGAGTTCTTGGTTCGTTTTCTGTTCTCATTCGATCGGATCGATCATGTTCAAAGAAAGATCATTGAGCAAAAGTATACGTCTTTAGGGTTGCAGAGTTCGGACTCAGGATGGGGGACAGATTGGTCGAGGCCAAAGCCAACTTCCAGGTCCTCGCCTCTCCAAGCCGTTTTGAATAGCCACCTGAGCGATTCAAACAGCTCTTGAAAGTCCCAAACAATAGACACAGATCCATTGCCCCGTAATTTTAACAGGCTTCAAGAGAATTGGATACAGTCATGTTACGTACAAGGTTCCACAGGGTATCAAAACCGACATTCTGCAACCCGGCTCTGGGCCACCGACCGAAGTGAGCAATGAAAATTTCGTGACGGGGATCTGTCCAGTAGGCGTTGTACTCTGCCGAAAGCCACCCTCCGGGATCGGCCGCCGCATTCTAGCGTGGTTTCGGTGAGGTCCGGTTTACTCTCGGATCGATAACAGGCCAATCAGCTGCCTACGCAAACTTCTCACACACCCCATGGGGAATTCATCTCCCCGTGCAATTCATGGTCAGATTTCTGGGGCTTCCCGTGCACCATGATCTTAATATCGAAAGTAATTGTTGTGAGCCTGGCTATATAAGGAGGCAAGCCAGCACCGGATCAACCTTTATGAGCATTGAGCCGTGACAGTCAGGCGCTGTAGCATCACAGTCTCGAACCAACCTTTTCTTTCTCTTTATAGCAAGCATAGCCTCTCTGGACTTGCTTTATTAAAAAGCCTTTTCCCTGAGCTGAGTTGAACGAGTCTCCACTCTATATTCAATACCTCCTTCGAACCAAACGGACCCACCATCAATGATGCCCAACGACACCGAAGCTATCAGGGCAGTCCAGCTTGTAGATACCCCCAGAATCGACGATGCCATGCTTCATGATGCTCATGCAGCCGGCGAAGCTGAGCAAGAGTTGAATCTCTGGGCCTCTTTGAAGCTTTATACCAAGGCTGTAGGCTGGTCTATCCTGCTCTCGACAGCTATTATTATGGAAGGTTTCGATACTGTTCTTATCGGAACCCTGTATGCCTATCCTCCTTTTCAACGGGACTTCGGCGTCAGACAGCCCGATGGCAGCTACCAATTAACTGCGGCCTGGCAATCTGGTCTCTCAAATGGCATCCTAGTCGGCGAGATTTTCGGACTTTATATCTGTGGCATTATTTCAGAGAGGTACGGCTACCGCTGGACTCTTATTAGTGCACTTATCGCAGTTATTGGATTTGTCTTTATTGTCTTCTTTGCGGACTCTTTGGTCCAATTACTCATCGGAGAAATCCTGCTTGGTGTCCCATGGGGCGTTTTTCAGACTCTAACAACCCAATACGCCTCGGAAGTTTGCCCGACCCATCTTCGAGCTTACTTGACTACATACGTTAATCTCTGTTGGGTCATAGGGCAGCTTATTGCTTCTGGTGTTTTGCGCGCTATGTTGTCGCGTAACGACGTTTGGGGTTACCGTATTCCCTTCGCCCTTCAGTGGATGTGGCCAGTGCCATTAGTTGTCGGGATCTTCTTGGCCCCTGAATCCCCCTGGTGGCTTGTTCGCAAGGGCAGATTGGAAGAGGCGAAGCGCTCGTTACTCCGCCTTACTACCAGTACCCAACGAGCCGGTCAGCAGACCACTGTTGCCCACGGCCAGGAGCAGGCAGCCGCTAGTACCGTACCTGGTTTTGATGTTGACAAGACTATTTCGATGATGGTTTATACCAATGAGATCGAGAAGGCCGAGACTGAGGGAACAGGGTATTTGGACCTATTCAGAGGATCGGTCGCTAGACGACGAACCGAGATTGCTTGTGCCACTTGGTTAGTACAGCAGCTCTGCGGCACTTCCCTGCAGGCCTTCTCAACCTACTTCTATCGAAATGCAGGTTTAGATGTGTCTAACAGCTTTAATCTGTCACTTGGTCAGTACGGCATTGGTTTCTTCGGCACCATCGGATCTTGGTTCTTTGTCAGCAAATTCGGCCGTCGCGATCTCTACCTCTTCGGGCAGATCGGCTTGACTCTGGTACTTTTTGGTATTGGCTGTACTACGTTTGCGGGCAAGACCCCGGCATCTCAATGGGCCGCTGGTAGTCTTCTCCTCGTCCATGCCCTGATTTACAACCTGAGTGTCGGCCCTGTCTGCTACTCTCTGGTATCCGAGATTCCTTCCACCCGTCTTCGCGGAAAATCTATTGTGCTTGCCAGGAATACTTATAATCTTGGTGGTATTGTTATTAATATCATTACCCCGCGCATGGTGAACCCGTCCACATGGAATTGGGGAGCAAGGGCCGGATTCTTTTGGGCTGGTCTTTGTCTCTTATGCTCCATCTGGACTTTCTTTCGACTTCCTGAACCTAAGGGAAGGACGTTCCTGGAGCTGGATATTTTATTCGAGAACCATGTTTCCGCCAGAAAGTTCTCTAGAACCCAGGTCGATGCTATTACGAGGAATATTGGCGATAAGGACGATACCGACAAACTGGGTGCAACAGCTATGCATATTAGTTAGTTTAGGCTGAATAGACCCTGTATACCTATTATCTTGGCTAATATCAGTGTGCGGCGCATGATCGAGAATGAAACTTGGTTGTTATATATTTGGGGGGGGGCTTGCAGGGGTTAACATTTCGGTGCTGAGAAAGGACATAATGAGCGAGCGTTAAAGTACGTGCTTGACTCCCTGAGGACTTACATCATTTTGGTAGAGAGGAATACATAATCCGCACAAAAAGGGATCGCATCTGGGTCATTCCTCGGTTCTGGGATGATAGATGCATTCTGAGAGCAGAACGCGGCCGTGATGGTCTCGGTAGAACACCGTTGATGTGTTAATATTAAGGCAAAGTATATAAATAATTAGCGGTCGTGTATGATCTCGATTTCAAAAAATTACTTTCTAATTTGGGGCCAAAGAAGGGAGGACTCCTTCCCCTTTGTATTACTCATCCCCGGACCTTCATTATGACAGTACGATCGCTGGCTCTACCGACCCCCTCCTGTGAAGATACGAACTGCAGCATCAAATCGAGGGTTCTCAGCGAGTGTTGCAACCTCCACATAGGTGTAACACACACTCGCTTCCTTGTCGAACTGCAAAGCAGTACATCGACCGTCCTGGGCGCAGTACCGCACGCACGCTGTAAAGATGTCTGTCTCAAAAACACCGAGGTTGATACCACCGAATGTGCCAACTTGGCACAAAACATCGAACGAGGTACCGATAGGATCATCATATTGGCCATAAACATCAGTGCAGGTAGCTTCCACGAATGGTGGGACTGAAGCTGCACTAGTAGTTGTAGAGATAGCCGCGGTAGTGTCTGCAGTAGTTGTTGGGTTTTCGGTTGTTGTTTGGTCTTCTGTAGTTATAGGATTCCCGTCTTCTGATACACGAACTCCACTATCCATTCGAGGGTCGTCGGGATAGGCTCCATCGTAGCCATAATTTATGATGCACTGGTTGGCTGGCCTATCGAACCTGAATGAAACACATTGCTCGTCCTGAGCGCAGAGCCTCACGCATTCGGTAAGTACCTCTGCAAAACAGTAATAGATCTCACGATAGCTCCAAGCATAAGTATCGCACGAAAGCTTAAAAGAGACACCGATAGGGTCTTGATATGGGCTGCCAAGCTCACTGCAGGTAGCCCTCACGAATTGGGGCACCGGATTTGCGACACAAGTCGTAAAGAGAGCCGCGGTAGTGGTATCTGCAGTGGTTGTTGGGTCCTCGGTGGTCGTAGTGGCGGCGTTGGTAGTTATTCCATTCTCGTCCTCTGGTATACGGCGTGCAACATCGGAGTCGGTTCTCTCCGAAAAGCCTCCGAAACTATCCAAGAATGTGCGGCACACACCACGTCTACCCTTTTCATACAGTAAGCCAGCACATTGGGTGTCCTCAGCACAGAATTTTATGCAGGCTGTAAAGCTGTCTACCAGAATTATTCTCAACGGGGCATAGCCGATGCTAGCATTGCACGTAAGGTCGAAAGAGGCACCACTGGGGTCCTTATATGGGCTGTCGAGGTCACTGCAGGTGGGATTGGCGAGCGTGGGGATTGGAGTAAGACTGGTAGTCGTTGAGATAGCCGCGATAGTAGTCTCTCCTATGGCTGTTAGGTCCTCGCCGGTCGTGGTGTCGGTATTGGTAGTAGTGTCTACAGTAGTTGTTTCGGGCTCACTGATTACAGTTACATCTGTGGTAGTGGTTGTATCTATAGCGGATGTCTCAACACTGGAGGCAATCTCCGACGTCATTTCCAATATGTTGGAAATCGTCGTCTCGTCGCCAATGGTAGATGAACCAGACATGTCCGATGATGTACTTGCGAGCGATATCGAACCCTCTGATTCAGTTGATGAGGACGGTTCAATGCTTGAGTCATCAACAATTGAGGAGAAAAGGGAAAGTCGTGCAGTAGATGCTTCCACAGTGGGTATAGTAGTGGTGAAAGAGCTGAGTATGACCGGTAAATCAGTCGCGCTAGAAGAATCCATTACGGATGTCTTGGGTTCGGAGGTTTCAGAAGCTGGATCGACTGATCCGGAGATTGTTGAAGTTGTATCAAAAGATTCGGAATCCTGACTTTGCGAAGCTGGACTAACTGATTCGGTGCTTCGTGAAGCTGTTTCAAATGATGCGGACTGGATTGTACTCGTTGAAACAAGAGGGCTGTCAGAGTTGGACTCAGCGGATTGAGTTTCTTCTACTGCTGATGTGTCTTCAATACTGGTAACTCCCTCGGAACTTAGAGCCTCGGGTATCGCTGTCTCGGGCGCGCCTATCTCGGTGGAGGTTGATGTCAAGTCGGCAGCACCAACAAGTCGGCCATTTTGACATTGTTCGACTATGATTTGAATCAGCATCCGTAGTCAAATGCATATGTGATATTCTTACTGTCGTAAAAGCCCAGATCGACTGGCACGCACCCCGGAGGTCCAGCAGTGAAAGTGATATACACTTTACCATTAGAGTCTTGGCAGAAACCGGCAACACCATTAGGTAAACCTGAATTCTTAAACACAAGGTACCCCCGAGATTTTGTAAATGTCTTTGTGATAGAGTCCCCTGGAGGACGATCTTTTCCAGCTAATTCCTTGAAATCTTCGCCCGAATAGTAGACTGGCACACCTCCATCGAAGAGCTGGCCTTGGGCGAGATTAAAGACAGCAGCAAAGGTACAGACATCAGGGTTATTCGTTCCAACAAACCCTCCATTAGCTATTTTGTTGAGATCGCGTCTCTCATTGTCGGGAGCGGAGAGGGATACTAGCAAGATGATGGATCGTCCGGCAGGTTCGTCGATACTGCTCGAAGTCGGGAAACTAGCTGTACTAGCGGTAGAGCTTAAGTCGCTCCTCAATGTTGAGGAGGTATCGAGTTCGTCGGTCACCATCCCGGTTGATTCACTTGTAGAACTGAAGTCCCTCATCAATGTTGAAGGGTTATCAAGTTCGTCGGTCAGTACACCAGTTGGCTCAATACTCGAACCCGAAGCACCAGCGACGCCTGCAGTCAAATGAGAAGTGCCGCTGGGCTGCAAAGAAATGAATGAGGTATCCAAAGTTTCAGCGCTGACGAGGGAATCAAGAGAATCGTCGGTGGGTTGCAAAGAAACGAGTGAGGTATCCAAAGTTAATGCATGCTGGACATCGCCGCCTGTTACACAGTTAGTTCAATTTCGTGTGAACAATCTCCAGAGATCTCGTACTCAAAGTCGATTGAGTCATGGACGTTGAAGTATTTCTTCCAAAGGTAGGTCGTATGGATGGTGCAAATGGGAGTCTGCCAGAGTCTTGTGCAATTGGCTCCTCAGCGTCAATTGGGTCTTCAGCCTCTCCCCCGGCCGATGGTATTGCGCTAGCTTGGTTGGAAACTGGAGCAAGGTAGGTAGATAGGTACGTAATGCACCAAGAATTCATCTCCATCGATGCTTGGTCAGTTGCTGAGACAATACCGACTACTCCCAGGAGAGTTGCTGCAAAGATATGAATCTTCATGATTCCGAGATAGCGCAAAAGATGCCAAATTTTGAGGACCTCCAAATGGAGTTTTGGGAAAGAGTAATGGTATTGCTAAAGTGCGAGTTAGGTGCTTTTAGATGCAGAGGTGGCAAGATCTGTCTCGCCTATAGAAATGCGTTTCCTGAGGTTACTGTGGCTTATCAAGATTATGGCAATGTCTCTGTTGGTCCATTGTTGAGCGAGCCTCTGCAGGGCGGGTTATTATTGGTATTCCAGCCCGCCACTTTCTAGCACCACAAACACACCGGAGCATTTGGACCTCGAATTGAGAGACTATTGTCTCCCTTAAAGTGAGTGGCAGACTAATCATTCCAAGGACCAACAGGTCCTCTACCAAGCCCTTCCACGCACTGACTTGAGGAATTTAGGATCCGAAGTTCACAGCCACGAGGGAGAGCAGCCTGGTAGGGCGGCCTTTAGCCGACATCAGAATTGAGGCAGAAATTATTGGGTAGAGGGAGAATGCGTGGGGCTCATCCGATGCAAGATTTCCGCCATGAATATTCCAGTTAACGAGGATTAAGTTACAAAATAATCCTACTAAGCACATCGCCAGGGTTGTTACGTGAAAAGATAATCAGCTAAGATGGATAATTTAATCGCGTGCCAAACGCAGATATTCTCACTGTGAACATGGACTTTTAGATGCATTTGAAAACTGTATTAGTGCGGGGCAAGCTCAGCTTGGGGATGATGGCATTTGTTCTTGGTTATTTTTGACCCGCCTTGCTGACTGGACAACACCACGACCAAGCTTCTTACATGAAATACTGCTGAGGTATAGAGTCACAATAGGCTCTGGGATTTTACCTATTTTTGCTTCTTAACCAATAGCTACAAAATAACGGATTTGCTTATCGCCATACGGATACCTTCGACTGGATATCGGGCCCGCCTAAACCCAGGGTTAGATGTCCGTGCACCCTCAATATTTGAGAAATCCAAACAATCCTTGTCCTTCAAACTTGGGGATGATTGTCAATGCGTATTCTCATTCGTTGATTCACAAAGCTTTTCTGATTGGTTTACTTTCTTACACTCTGATTGGTTGTCTACCTCACACTCTGATTGGTTCTCTCTCTTACACTTTGATTGGTTTTCTTCCTCACACTCTGATTGGTTATCTTTCTTACATTCTGATTCGTTCTCACTCTCACACTCTGATTGGCTACTTCACAATCCTAGTCGGCACATCTTGACAACAACCAATCGTAGTTGAGTAGTCTAGAAGTCCACTTCTCTTCTCTAAATCTCTTGTTTAGCTTCATTGGTTCGTTATACCCTGTATCACATCCAACACTTTTCATCACCAACATCAATCTGTCTATAAATATTCCCTCTCCCCGCCCGTCACATCAGCCGTTCTCTATCTGAAGCAGTACCCAGAGATTTTTACTTTATTGCTACACCTGAGATCTCGTCTTCCTACCACCTACTCTCATCATCTTTGCCTCTAGTTTCCTCTCTACGTCACGTCAGCTGATATACCTGCCCCATCAATCAATCGGCCAATCAAACGACCAACAGGCAACAATATGATCCAACACCCTCTCCCTCGCAATTCTAACACTCGATCCGGAGAGCCTTCCGAGCCATCCCGAGCCACAACCCTCCTGTCTTCTTCCTCTTCATTCATCCCAGCCTCATCTACCTCTGAAACCAACGAGACCCCAGTCCAGCCTATGGCATCCCCATCCCCCACTAGATCGGTCAAGTCTTCCTCACCCAATTTCATCGAGGTCGATTCCTTGAGGGAGCAAGCATCACCATACTGCCTGGCCATCGCGGAGCTACCTATCGAGCTACTCAATTATTCCTGGTCTCGTGGCAACGATAGACCTCTTGACCGTAACCATGTCGCCAACATTTGTCGCTCTTTCCAACAAGGCGGCCTCGCACGTCGATCCGAGGAACACTACATTCAAGTCTCTTGCAGTGCTGCCGCCGTCGAAAAGATGACCAGTGCCATCTCAGAACCCGATTGGGGCGTCTACAGCGAGAATCATGTGCGATCATTCAAACATTGGGCCGACTTAACTGACGAGAGGCCTGGACTTATGGCTGGCCAGCATCGCATCGAGGCTTTAAGAGATTACGTGAAACAAACACATTCAGATCCAGGTGATCTGTGGTGGATCTGTGAATTCTACGACAAAGGTGCGGTTCCATCACCCGCTACCACCAGTCATTGACTATCGCTGCTATCTATTTACCCTTTTCGTACGAGATTCAAACCCGCTGACTAGAACGATCTGTGTTTCCTATGTGCAGATAGACTTCCCGTTGAGCTAGATATCAAGCTTCATGTCAACCGTCGCGATCTGACCTTGCCCGACACTCATGGTCAGATTTGGTTACAGCTTGTCTCTGCCTCAGACCGTGATCCCACCCTATTCTCTGCCGAGCGGAATGGAAACAAAAAGGATATTAAGAAAAGAATGCTCGATATCCTATGCCTGACGAGCGAAGTGCGCTTTCCTATCAGTCGACTTGTCACGCTATGGAGAAATGACCGATGGAGACCTATGATTACTGACTGGGTTAGAACCTCTTTAGGGAGGGCAACATTCAATATCTCAAAGTGGTATCAGATGGCTAGTTACAGACTTGATGACGTGAGCTTCCCTTCCCTGTATTCCGCCATGCGCCCCATTCTCCAGGGACAAAAGGCTCGGTTGAGTTTTCCTAGGCTAACTTGAGAGATGTGGTCGTTTCAAACAAGCAGTATTGGTTCTGCACTTTTTACGACATACTCGACACTCTAACGCTCCTACCCCTCGCTGCTTCTGAATCCATCCAAATTTCAGACTGGAACATGCTAGCCTGTAATCTCGGAAGCGACAACCATACTGTTGCAGAGGTAGCTCAGCTGTTTTATCCTCAGGAGCCAAGGAGTGGTGACACCACACGCCTTTTATCCCATACGCCTGGGGGTTTCACATCCAAATACATGCCAAAAGCATCTCGTAGAAACGGATTCTTCGGCTTGCTTAACAAGGAAGCGTTCGATGGACTCTTCCACTACCTTCAAGAGAACGTTTCGCTACGTTTTCCGGATCTACAGCCGTTCTTGAGGATGAAAAAGGAAGAAGGCGAGACTCTAACACAGGTTATGGATCACGTCGTGCGCTGGATGAACTCGCAGCCCGTCGACATCGTCGGTCTCCATGAGAATAACAAGCCTCTGCGGCGAAACGACCTGAAACTTGCGATGAGCCATTTCATGTCAGCCAAATGGGGATTCGACTGGTGGGATCAGCTCAAGGACAAGCTAAGTGGCAATGGTATCGACGATGCTGCATCTTGGCTCGACGCACGCTCCCGAGATGCTGAAGACCAGACTCTCGACTACGTCCGAAGTCATATGACTGAATTTAGGGATCCTTCGATGAAACATTACATGGACTCGATGCCTGAAGAACCCTATGAATGCTATGTGGAACGGTTCTATACTGAGACTCTGTGGGCTGATCTCCTCCGGACCGTCGCAAATGCCATTGGGCCCGAGTTCCGCCCGGTGTGGAAGGATTCGATGCCGGAATTCATCGACATGCATGACGAGAGTCACCAGCACCAGCACGAGACACATAGCAAACAAGCCGCATCGTCCCTCACAAGAGCCATTTGCAGCCAGTTAGGAAATATCCCCGAGGTGAAGGGCAACCCTGCACTCAGTGGCATATACGCCTCGACTGAACTTGGCGCTTATATCGATCGAGCTGTCCTCTCGTGGGCAACAGCTCGGTGCCGTAACGCAATGGAAAGTAACGAGTCTGATAATGGAGCTCGTTGGTCGAACGAAACATTGCATATAATCCAACAGGCGCGCCAGGGGTACGAGAGGCTTTTGTCAGAAACGGCAGTAACTACAATACCCGCCAATGATGCTCTTCAGCAGCAACAACAGCAGGAGGAGGCAGCTTGGTTTCCACAGCAAGAGCCTGATGATTACTCCCAGGATGGAGGTCTCCAGCGCGAAGTTATTCCATCAAGCCAACTCGTCGAACAGGTCTCTTTACCACAGGGGTTCGTCCCAAACAACATGGCAAACGGGGGACAGGTGCATAACGGTGGAACCAGAAGGGTAGTCAGTGACCGAGGGATGCCCCGGATGCAACAGCAACAACAACAACCGCAGCAGCAGGAGCAGCAGCATCGACAGCAGCAGCAGCATCGACAGCAACAGCAGCTTCAACAACAACAACAACAACAACAACAGCGGCACCAACAGCTACAGCAGCAACAATTCTCGCCGCCACCTGGAATCAACACTGCGACTACCCTCTCACCGCGGCCACCGGTATCAACATTAAGCAACGCTCGTCTTGGAAACACCACACATGCAGAGGGTAATGTCAATCGCCGTTTGCAATCGTCATCAGGGCCACGGCGTTCTACAACTGGAACCAGTGGTTCCCTACGACAACCACAAGTACGGCCTATCCCCAGTCCACAACACAATGGTAAGAGGAAACGATAGCACAGTCATTACCAGAATGATTTGCCAAGCTCGCAGTCACGCAGGAGAGTGTCATGGTAGGGCGGTCTTGTGGCAGCGTCAGATATGAGACTTTGATGATACAGCAGTACCACAAGCGATGGGACAGACTTTTTATTGGAGAGACGTGTAAATGAGCGATCGAGTGCTGGGGAGGTTCTGTTTTCGCCTTGCGACAGCTATTTTTTTCCATGATAAGCTGAGTAAACGTGGGACAAGTAAGGGCAGAAGACCTACCAAGCCATGTTATCAGTTTAATCCAAATGTTTGTTTACTTCTGCTTGTCTCATATGAGTGTAGAATGAGTCATCACATCTTTGACCACTTTGGTAGTTCGGTACTATGAACGCCGTTAACGATATTGGGGGCTTGTAGTGGGTTTAGTAGCTACGCTGCTCCGAGTTTAGTATACAGTATCAAACCCTGTATATTAGGTGACGCACGTCAGAGAATAAACCATGGTCAACTAATCATAAGACTACAACTCCCCATAAGCAGAGCTTTGAGAAAGTGCTCGTATTAGTGCGGGGTAGATTTCACTTGGAAATGTGGGATTCCCTCTTGGTAAGTTAGCTGATTAGGCAGCATTTACTTCTCCACGTATTTGCAACATCACTACTGTACCACCATGTGCTCAAATTTCCTACATCTACAAACTCGCAGAAATGATACCCGAGGTTGTCCAATCACTTATCGCTACAGCATTGGCTGGAAAGGTTGACGAGACGAGGGCCTTACTTACGGCCGGCCAAGCGTCTCCATCAGAAGAGACTATCCAAACCCTTTTGACGATAGCTACGAAAGGCTCCCACCTTGACACTGTCAATTTCCTATTGGAACGTTACCCCTCTGTTCCTCTGAACGAGAATATTGTCAGAGCTGCGGTTAATACAGGCTCGGTCCCCATCTTTAAGGCTTTACTCGCCCGAGATCCTGGCGTGATTAACATGCAATTCGATAGACGTGGCACGCCTCTCATTGTAGCGTGCATGGGTCAGCAGAGATTCGAGTATCTGCGGGTCCTACTTGAGGCTGGCGCCGACCCGAATCAGGACCCAGACGCAGCCGCATTCCCGCTCGCGCTTGTGGCGGCACTCTACAACGATCCCGCCACAATCGATTTGCTTTTACAATATGGTGCCGGCCTGGAGCGCTCAGGTGCCCTGGCTGCCGCCGCCCGGCGCGGTAATGAGTCCATGCTTCGCTGTCTCTTGAATCGCGGCGCCCGTCTTGAAGCCGACGCCCCCGATGTGGGCATCCACGCATCAGCCCTCCATACCGCCGTCAGGGCTGGCCGTGTCGGCGTAGCCAAAATTCTACTACAACATGGTGCCGACCCCAGTGCGACTGATGCCAGTGGCACCACGGCTATCGAGGTTGCCCATCAGATGACATTACAAGGAAAGGATATGGGAGAGATGGTGGAGGTTTTGAGAGGGAGCCGAGTCGCTGCTAACGTGAAGGATCGCGATCGGATCAAAAAGTTCTTTCCCGAAGTGCTACGACAATCACTAAGGATGTTGTGATTCTTCAGAAAGCTCCTAGTGTTGACAGGTTGTAAGCCGTAATTTATTCCTTGTGTTGCTTTATAGACTGGACTAAGCTCCCTAGGCTGCCTATTCTCATCTAACAAACTTACAAGTCATCTATTAGTGCAGTTATAATCTACTGACAGCTGGAGCAGGGAATGACTAATATCGGTGAAGGCACTCTTGAGAATCCGCGTAACTAGCATGGGAAGTTCCCTCCTAAGCATACACCTTTAGTCTTCGATAAGTCCATTGAAACTTGCTCAAACCCACCCTACAGCCTGAAATCTCAGTCAAGTGTTCGTTTCCAGCTGTTCAAATACCTCGTTATGCTCTGTGGCTAGGTCATTATCCTCGTGGTCAAAGATACAGTTTAACAGCGTGAGCTTGAGTCGGATTTGGACCTGGAATAATATCCCAGCTTGAACTGAACTCCCAGTCCCAGCAGCAACCTCTCCACTGAGCAATTTGTCTTATGGGCTATGAAGGGACGGAATTCTCTCATGCAAATGTCCTCGATGCAGTTCATCCCATCAGTGTCGCTTTAGCCGCCGAATAGCTTGATTCGGTATGGAAATTCCACCAAAAGTGTAACGACCATATTAGAGGCTGATGATTCAATCTATGTAGGTTTCACCCTCCTCCTCCAACAAACCATTCACGATTTCAATTTTTCTCCATTGCTTGAATCCATAACACTGGCAGATTTGCGTCGCCTCAGCATACCTCATTCGAGTTTAGACCCACTTTCTGGTTTGTTATCTCTCCCGCTAAACGGTGATAGGAGCTCCACCATTGCCGATTCGGCACCGACTGGAGATAGCCATTACTATCACCGATACTAATATCCGACCATGCTGACCTCTAACAAACAAGAAAGCCAATATGAAACTCCACTGATGTACTAGGTATATCTGGTAGATATAAAGCCAAAGTACATCCCTCTAGGAATAGATTTTGTTCGAACATCACCTAACTTAAAAACGTTACCATCCACTTCTAAGTCAACATGACAACCACAGCCACTATCGACGGTTCTTCCCCATATGCCTACCGGGCTTCAGAAACTGCTCTTCTTCTCTTGGACTGGTACTCTCTATTCGTGGAGAGACTTGCTGGACCCCAGGCTGCCGATGCCCGAGACGTCGCAGTCCAGCTCCGAAAATGGGCTAAATCCCAAGGCATTACTGTCATCCACTGTCTTATCGATGCCAACGGTTCGCTTGGACCTGTTTGCAAAGACATGAACCGCTTCCAAGGCTTTCTTGATGTCATGAAGACGTCCACAGACCCTGAACCAGCTGAGCTGCGTGGAGACGAGTCTGAAGTATATTTTCAAAGAGTTCCTGCCTACATTTCGGCGCTAAAGTCATTCGGCCTACTGGAGCACTTGAAGAAACAGGGAATCAAGTCACTTCTGCTTTCGGGATTGAGCACTTCAGGCTGTGTATTGAGAACAGCTGTCACAGCGACAGATGCTGAGTTTGCAACAACGGTGATTGGCGACGCTTGCGCGGATGCGGATGAAGAACGCCATAGAGTCATCTTGGACAAGATTGTGCCAATGAGGGCCCATGTCAAGAACAGTGCCGAATTCCAGCGGGAGTTTGAAGCATCTGCCAAGGCTTAAATATTGGGGGTACTCTCTGGCTTTTGTTTCATGATGACAAAGACGGTATTCAATATGTCGCAATGGGTTCAATACTAGCTACATAGCTATTAAGTGAATGGAAAGGAAAAGGCCACCGTTTCAAGGTGCCAGTGAAATTTATTGACCAAAGCAATCATGACTCTTGGCCCTCTCTTCGAGGCTGGCCGAACTGTTCAGGCAACTATCCCACATTGATCAGATGCTGCTGGGCAACTAATGGTGCATACCCGATATGATCAATCGTACTCTGTGTTGAAGGAAATCAAGATGGTCTTAGTTATCACACACGCAACGCCCCGGCGAACATCAGGTGCATCTCCAACAGTCCAATGGCTAGATACTGTTCTCGGCCGCCATTATCTCCAACCAATACTTTTCTAAGATGTGGCCACGATATTTTGTGTTCGCATATCGCCTACGAGATACGGGAGGTAAAACTCGAATGTCATTTCGATCCTTTGTTGGGAATCCAGCATGTTCCATTTCGAAGAAATTGTCCTTTATATATTACAGATCGTGCCAGTCTGTTTCTAGACTAGACGCGGAGCATTATGACGTCGTCTAAAAGGCATCTCCTATGATGGTCACGTGAAGCCTGCACGGCAGTCTCACTCGGTGATTGGTCAGATCAAGGTCGCTAAAGTTAGCTGCCTTTTGTTCTTCTCTGGGCGGCTAGCCACTCAATAGTCTTCTTGTATTAGTCCGAAACACTTTAGAAAAGTAATGATATTAGAAGCCTAGGCTCTAGATATATTTATGAGAAGTGACTATATATCAGTCTTCGTTATGTCTATGATAAACTCATCTCTCTATGCTCAGCTTCTTATTCCTTTGTCAGCATGTAAAATACTGTACTTTCTGGGTAGCTCATCCAGTCAAGGTCTTATCTCTGTAACTTTGCTTTGAGAGTACAATGGCTTTTCTAAATATGACTAGATTGACATATTCATGCTTGATATTACCTGCGATGTTTACTTTTGGTCAAATCTTGGCCAAGCTACATGCGTCGTAGGGTAGGCTGGGTAGCATGTGTGCTTAATAATAGACTGTCTGAGGCTCTGAATGGCCAACCAAACCCCTGAGCTCTCAATCAGACTAAGTTCCAAAAAGGAAGTTGTAAGTCTTGGCATTGACGTGCACTAAACTCTCGCTAATTTAGAACTCTGACAAATCCATTCCAAAGTCAACATTATCCCCAGCAATATTAAAATGTTCCGGCTGACATGTTCTCTCATATTGTGATAACTTCAGCCAAGCCTTGAACATGTCGCGTCAATTCCAATTCGTTGCCGTGTCGGACCCAACTGGTCCCGTCTCTTCCGAATCGCGGAAACTAAGGCATTCGCACGCTATTCGACAGAAGCATGCCAGAGAGAGGCGCATGAGGACACAAAATTATCAGAGAAACTTGATGCATGTACAGGCAGGGAAAACTCCACCCCTTGCTGCGGCAGGAAACTCGACCTCCTTCAGTAGGATGCTGGACTATAGCAAGGATCCCTTCTCAGCCATGGCGGAAATATTGTCCCCCCGAGAGTACTTTTTGTTACATCATTGTACGTTTATAGAGGCTCGTGATCTGCTGCAGTTGGGACACACGTAGGCCCTTAGCACAGTTGTCCAATGTCGCACCATCTAATCAATACTATTGCGCTAACATGCCAGCAGATGTTCATGTTGTTGTGCCGCAACATGCCGCGCACTGCGGTTTGTTCAATTATCCGGGAGACCATGAGGGGCAAATCCTGGGAGACTGGGTCGGACTCGCCATCACCAACAAGGACCTTCTAGACTCAGCCGTACTCCTTAGCGCCTGTAGGAGTATGTTACGTAGCAAGCCAGATGACCACGACTTGGCGCGATTGGCGCTTCAGTATAAGCAAAAAGGGCTTGAGTCTTTACGGCGGGCATTAAGCGGCACAGCGCCCATATTCAATGTCTTGACTGTTGCCATGTCTCTTGCTTTGGCTTTCGATGAGGTAAGTCTTGGAAGTGAAGTAAAACCCTTTTGCTGTCTCAGTGAAACACAAGTAACTCATCTTTCTTTTATTACAGGAGGCATTTGGCAATATGGGAATAGTCAGACAACATCTACGGGGTATCTTTGCAATGGCCGAACTCAGTGGAGGCCCGCGAGCTCTTGGTGCCACGGGATTACTGGAACGCATGTGCAACAGGTTTATAGAATTGAGGGAACTCGGAGATAAGGACCTAAGGAACTCTTGTGGAAGAAAAGTGGCAGAGGCATTCTTCGATTAGTAGCACTTAATAGGGAGTTAAATAAGGGATGATCAAAGTCATGGTTCACTTAGCTCAAATGTAGTGGTCTGCTGTGACCCACTTCGCCAAGCATTGATTTTTCCTAGTTGGGCAACAGATCCAACTAGGAGCTTGAGAAATCGTCGTCACTGCTCTTGAGTTTGCTTTCGGATTTGTCAACCGGCCTAACTATGCTGCTCTCTTTCATCTTTCGGACAGATCAGAGTTGGATGATGTTTGTAAGCTGACAGTTCGAGGTGGCCGGAGTTCGATGATCCGCCGACTGCTCCCCTGTTGTCGGAAGGTTTATAAGTCCCTCTCTCAGAGCTGTTTTCATGAGGTTCGTAGATACAATCACATTAAACACCAAACATTACTATCTTTTCTCCAAGCTCATTTCCCCAAGAGAAAACATGCATTCACCTACTCCAATCATCCCCGTTGGCTCATGGGTTCTTGTGACCGGAGCCACGGGCTTCGTCGCTTCCCACGTTACCAGGCAGCTTCTGGAACGTGGGTACAAAGTCCGCGGAACAGTCCGCGACTTGACTCAAGCATCATGGCTCATCAAGGATCACTTCAAAACCTACGTGGAGAGTGGTGATCTTGGACTCGTCACTGTCCCCGACCTGGCAGTTGACGGCGCCTTCGATGATGCAGTCAAGGGAGTCTCGGCTATTATCCACATTGCAACTATTGCTACCTTCGACCCGAACCCGAACAACATTATCCCACCAACAGTCGCCGGCACTAAATCCATTCTGGAAGCCGCAGCCCGAGAACCCTCTGTTAAGAGAGTGGTCTTTACCAGCTCTATTGTGGCCGCTCTTTTCCCTGTTGCGGGCATTAACACTCGTGCTGACCGCCATACCTGGAATGATGCGGCAGAGAAGGCTGCTTGGGCACCGCCTCCTTATGACGCATCCCGCGCCTTTTCCACATATGCAGCGAGCAAGCTTGCTGCCGAGAAGGAGGTTTGGGATTTCGTAAGTGAGATCAAGCCTCAATACTCTGTCAACGTCATTTCCCCGTCGGGCATTATCGGCAAGCCTCTTCACGTGAAGCATTGCGACAACCCGGTGAACTGGTTGACTACGGTCTTCAAGGGGGATAAGGCGCGGCTGGACACTTTCCCCGCTGGTAAGATATCTATTGACCCACCTGGCAAATCACGATCTAACTGCGAATAGCTTTTTTTGTGGATGTGCAGGACGTTGCAATTCTTCACGTAGTAGCGATGTTAGACCCGGACCTCAAGAACGCACGACTCCAGACTTGGGGCCATAGCACCAACTGGAATGAGTTTCTGGCTATTCTACGCAAGCTTTGTCCGGAGAAGGAGTTCATCGCTGACTACCCTGACCCTTATTACCTTACAATTTCTACCGATCAATCGGAGTCTGTTGAACTCCTGAAGAAGTGGGCTGGACAAGAACGGTGGAAATCGCTGAACGACAGTATCGCCGAGCAAATCAACAGCCCGTACTTCCAGATCCAGTGAGGCCAATCCTAGATTTTGCTGGGTCTCAAAGGTGGTACTCGGAAGTTTTGTTGACCATGGGTGCATCAAATATACATGACATTCCTATACATATGGCCCGGCGAGAGGAAACACTTTGGAAAATAGCTATTTGTATATAGGTACTCCGATGTCGTCAATAGCTATATACCAAGAGTCCAAATTCTTTGTTTGCACTGAACCAAGCTCACTTCTACTAAATTCTTTAATGTGCAAGGATTTGCTTGTTCCTACCATTAAGCATAGATCAATGACTCGTAGGGAGGTGTCATGGGCTCTGCGTTATCAGACTCTAGCTTTCCTCGATGATCATAAAACGTCAAAGTTGCTTTTATGCTGACTTGGACACTCATTAGTGATTCGAATGACGCAAGGGCTTCGTCTAGCCAGACTGGTGAGTCGACCGAAAAATTTGGAGGAATTTGCCAAGTTTGGGGAGATAGCTTTTGCACACATGGGGCTGCATCTATCAAAAATGATATCTAGCCTTTGCGAACAGGCTGTTTTTATATAATATTGGGGCATTGTGAGTATTCCGCTATGCCGACCTCAGCTGCCATAACCTACCGGCCGGTTGCTGTGGTCACTTGAAACACAAAACCTTAATAGGCATATCGTTATATCACGCGTACCGGCAGTAGAATGCTGCAAGCACGAATGAGGAGAACGAGAGGGTATCTGACATAACCACTCGACAATGATCTCAAAGTGCGTAGTGTCTTTTTGTTTACCATTGCTACTTGGGAATGGATGCTAAGAGGTACAGCCCTAGATCTCATTTCCGCGAGTACTAAAAGCTCCTTATCAAGCAACGTTATCGCTCTGGAGTCGGAGAGGCCACCAATGTCATATCGATGAGACCATGGAATGGTTGGAAGCTGCATGTGGGAAACTCTAAAGAAGCATCAAACACAAGCCAGCACATAACCAAATAAAGTTCCGAGTTAAAGTCGCACAAAACACGTACATGATCGAAAGACAAAATTTTCCACAACAGCTATAAATTCCTTGCTCCACCCAATTTTCCCTTCTGCCACCTTTCCCGTCTTGCCATCTTGTTTCAATCAACCCCCATCCCGTCGCTATTGAAGCGCGACCGTCACTATGGTCCATTTTCATAATCTGCCAGTCGAGGTCGTAGTCATGGTCATGGCACACTGCAGCTCACCACAAGATGTCTTCTCGTTGATTAAAGCCGACGCCCGGACCCTCGGATGCTTCCTTGACAATAGAAGGCAGGCCTTGAAACCGCATGTTGGTCAGTTAATGGGCCATTATGGTAGACGTAATTACGCTCCAAGCCTTCTTATAGCTCAACTTCGCCATGCCAAATAATACCATGCTTCCGTCGGGTCCAATACAGAGTATACTGAGCTTTCCTTGCGGTCAATTATTCGTGAGGGCACTCTGTCCGACCATCATAGCCGCCAGTTATCATACCAGGCTTCGCTATCGACTCTCTGCGCCTTGTCGGCCCTGGCCACCGAGATAAGATGGGTCATAACTAAGTATGCACCACAAGCGTGGAAGAACCTTCGCAAAGATTTGATCCCATCAAGGGAAAAAGAAGATGAACTTCGTCTCTCAATCACAGAACACCAACGATTTTGGAACGCGGCTTGTCGTTTCGAGGGTTACATTCAGGCTTTCTTTCGTCAAGAAGAGACGCTGTTTCCTATGGATCTACATCTTCGTCGACAACTCTTGGTATTAAGTTCTGGCAGAGGCGAGAGTTGGACAGGTAGAGTCGACACATTCTACTCTATAACTCGCTACGTCTATGACCAGCATTGGTCAATGTTACAAAACGTCATGAGATACGTGGCATCAACAAATACGCAACCGATCAACGACATGACGGTTCACGACGCTTCAATACAGAAGGGCCTCCAACGCCGACTACAACACTGCACACTGCTGGAGATGACCAGGTACGCACACTATCTCACATCACAAGGCCTGGGTATGCTTCTTCATCTACAAAGCATGACGCTGAAGGATCAGACACAATTCGTGCTATCTTCTATTCAGAATATCTTGGAGAGTCCTCATCCTGCCATTTTCATAGTTAATGGCATCCAAAAATACTCTATGGCGACTGTCGAAGAACACAATTGGATGCCTTGGGTTTTCTGTCAAGAAGCCTTTGGCGAGGATCTCGAGCATTGGAGGAAAGCCAGATCATTCTGGGATAATTGTCGTATATATCCTAGTGACTCGCTTCGGGCATTGATAAACAGTTCGCTTGCACTCCCGCCTCATTCCACCGATCCGACAATAATCGGATGAACAAATCTGCCCGCATTCGCTTGTTAGCCCCAAGATGTGTTTGGAAGTCTTGATCCATTCCTAAATAGGTAGACTAGCATATCACTAGTGAGCTCAAAGCTAGCGCCTTGCATCGCATCCGCATTTTCGCATTCGCTTTGTTGGATCCGAGCCAAGCACGTCCAGTGGGATTCGTTCTTTCTGACTAGTTCAAAGTTAGTTTTCAGCTACGTCGTTCTCGATCTCGTTGTTCGGAAAGACAATTCAGCCAAGGACTCTATATATAACAATGGTCTTCTCAGAACACTATTATCATACTCTATCATTCACTCACGAACAACTCTTACACTTAGCATACATTCCATTCCTGACAACATTTGAATACTTCGAGAAATCATCCTTATCAACGACAAGCAAAGATGTCGACAGCTGCTCCTCAGAAGACACTGTTGATATTTGGCGCCACCGGAAAACAAGGCGGCGCTGTCATCGAAAACGTTCTAGCATCTGCACTTCTATCCTCTTTTCACATCATCGCAGTAACACGCGATTCGACAAGTCGCAAGGCTGAGAGACTCGCCGCCAATGCCAACATCTCTGTTATTGAGGGCGACCTGGCAGATGTGGATGGAGTCTTCAACAAGGCCGGCCCGGTATGGGGCGTCTACAGCGTTCAAGTCAACTCGGAGGTGGAAGAACAACAAGGCAAAGCTGTGGTCGATGCCGCTGTCAATCATGGTGTCCAACACTTTGTTTATTCTTCTGGAGACCGAGGTGGCCCTGTACGGTCGCCCAATAATCCAACCTACGTCAAAAACTTTGCGGCAAAGCACGCCATCGAGAATCACCTTCAGCAACAGGCCGGCAATAGCCCACAAAAGATGACATACACTATTCTTCGACCAGTGACCTTTTTTGAGAACATCAGCACCGACATCCACGGAAAAGGGTTCGCCCGCATGTGGGAGCAACTAGGTAGTAAGAAGCTCCAGATGGTATCGACCAAGGACATCGGCTGGTTTGCGGCTCAAAGTCTGCTTCAGCCCCAAGTGTACAGGAATACAGCCTTGACGCTTGTGGGCGATGAGTTGACGCAACCCGAAGCCGATGCCGTTTATTTCCAAGTCACCGGCCAACATATGGCTCTGGCAGCCTGTCCGATTGCGAGCGCCGTGAAGTTCGTACTGAAGGGGTCTGTGGGCGATATGTTCAAGTGGTTCAAAGATGAAGGCTATGGAGGAGATGTACAAGAGTGTCGCAACTACAACCCCAACATGCAAGACTTCAAGGCTTGGATGGAGGAAAACAGGTCAAACTTTGTGTAATATCCGCCTAGCTACAGGCCAAGCGATGTATTTTGCGTCGATTCGACTTTCTTGGTTAGATAATATAGGAGCTGATACAATGGAATATGAACTTTAATCGACCGAAACTGGCAGCTTTCTCGATAGGACAAGAATTGTGCGCATGCACCCTGAGCAACCACACCTCATCCAAAGATGCTCGTTCTTGACACTGACGTCCCATCCATCCAGCATTAACTCGGAACTCCATTCTCCTTCCATTGTCTTGTTGTAGCATCGCTCGACTTGTATATCTCGAAGATTATAGAACTCGCCCTCCATCACTAAGCTGTGGATTGTTTTGTTGACTCTCTGACGTTCGCTCTCATGAAAGTCCTCGAAATAGTACTCTTGGCCCCAATGCATATACCATGTTTGCAAAGATGGGGGTAAGGCTTCATTCAAAGCCGGTGTCATACCCCTAGCTCTAAGAAAGTCCTCTTCGTCGATCTTGAGATGTTTTAACGAGCTGAGCGTTTGGAGTGACCCAATTCTACCGTCAGGACAACGATTAGACTTGTACGCGAGAGTATGGATATCAAGCTCTTCTAGACCTCGCCCAAGTTCTCTCAGGATATTTCCCAAATCGTGCAAGTCAACTATCCAGCTATCCTCGCTCAGATCTTCTTCCCTGCGACAACCGGCCATTTCAACCAACAGTCCCTTCAAGTTCGGACATCGAGTGAGAACATTTCTCAAACCGGCAGCGTCTATGATGGACTCTTTCAAATCCAGGTACTGGAGTTTGGAGCGTCAATCAGGCCATCTCAGTCGTCTATTTTCTTCCCCGTTCCAGCGGATGCCAAGTGTACGCAGTCTTTTGAGCGTGGGATGAAGAACAATCGGCTCAATTTCAAAGACAGGGGTGGCGCCATCGCAGCAGCTACCCTTGATTCGTACTTCTGTCAGATTGGGAAAGGTGTATTTGGGAGAGATTCCTTCCATCATGATCGGCGCGTATTTAGTCTGTTCGTCGTCGTCGTCGTCGTCGTCGTCGTCGTCATTTTTGTAGGCTTCATTCTGTCCCTTAGGTTGTCTCAAGAAATCTCTTTCCAATCCTAGGCGCCCACTGAGCATAAAAGGCAGAGGACTGTCATTGAGATGCACGGTGCAATCAATAAGCCGCAGATGAGGCATATATGACGCGACGAGAGCCCCGAGCCCACTGCTTCTCGAAAGGGACTTTTCAAGCCTTTGAGTAGCAAGTGGTGGAAGGCTGAGAGATGCGAGGCCTGTGTTGAGTATGCTGCTTAGGGTAGTGTCGCTCAACTGGGAATCTATATGACGGCGGTTCCCAGTATCGTCCTGAATTGAAACATTGCGGACGTACTGACCCAGCTGAGGGTGTTCGCACAAGGTTCTCAACAAGCGTACGGGAACCAATTGCTCATGATCGGGTCCTTCTAGAAGAAGACTGCGATATAGAAGAGGCTGTGCAATGCGTTGGAGCTGGCGGGAAACTAGCGCGAGTGAACGGAGGGCCTTCAGGCCTTCAGGCCTTCATGCTTGAGTTGAGCCCCGTACAACCACCAGTTCTTTGAGGACATATGATCCTCGAGACTAGCAAGTACGTGCCCCCATATCTCGTCGGGTATATGTCTCATTGTGGTCAATTTTTGAGTTGTCGAAGCCGATCCAAGTCTCGCCGCTCCATGAGCCTTGTCATGCCAATTTATAATCTTTTGCTAAGCCTTTAGGCTGCAGCGAAGCGCTAAACAGAACTAAGCGATTGACCCCTGACTAGCTGTGGAACCCTAGAGCGGTGAGCAGCTGGAGCACGGAAAGATGAGCTGAGTGGCGAGCTGATACTTTAAGCAACTGACTTTCGTTCAATTCGCTCGTTGTATACGCTGCGTTAATACAGAAAGCAGACGTAAACTTCTGCTCTATCATTTTCCGCCCTTTTTTCAATATGTTCGATATAAAAATCATGTTTCTTGTGTCCGGCACACCAAGCAAGCCATGAGAGACCCCTGCTTTTCAATTCTAAGAAGAACCACATTTCCCTTAATGCCTCAATTTAGCCACTACCATCGATCAGCCTCACAAGACAACTTAGATGTCAGCTGATAACTCGAGATGAATGTTAACCGGAATACTTATACAGATTCAATAAACTATAGCTATTGTCGACAACATGCGTCGTGGTAACGCGTGAGGAAAGAACCACGAGTCGAATAAGACAACGATGGAAAGAGCCCAGTACTTAGAAAGTGACCCGTCCATAAGTGTGTGCAATAGGTCACGAGGCAGAAGTGATTCTGATTAGTACTTGAGGTGCTTTCGGCCTCATTTTAGAATAAGGTCCTGCCTTAGACATGCCCTCTTGTAGTAGTTGTCAATAGAAGGCCTAGGTACTTGAAACGATCTTGTCTCTGACGAACGAATTTCTCTTCATCCATATTTTGAGCAGATCTATTACAGCTCTTCTCTCGCCACAGCAATCTGGCCGTTCTCGTCTTTACTGCCTCTTTGTACTACCTATTCGACTTGGCCAAATCGAGGCTTGGTGATCCTGATATCTACGATACGAAGTAGCAAGGAGATAAGATGCCTATAGTGGAGCCACAGAAATGGCTGAAGGTGTTCGTGTGAGCAGCGAGATCAGAACATCTGCCGGATGTATTCTTCATGCTACTGCAGGTTCCGGATTTAGGGTTCTCTCAAATCCTGAACATGTATCTGAAAGCTGAGAGGCCGCTAAGTGCTTTCAGCCTCCTGTAAGAAGCTTCGGCAGTTGCAGACGGGGAACTAAATGGATATTGTGTGGAGCCATTTTTGACCTATTTTGGTGTCATGATTAAAGTTTGAACAACTAGACTTGTCACATGGTCTCTGGCTGGACCTGTCGCTAATGCACGTCACTCAACCTATGTCCGAAAACTCCGACAAGTACATTAGTGCGATATGTTTACTTTCGGAAGGCTATGAGACTGGCATGACTTCATACACATGGATTAGATAGCAGCCGCTATAAAGCAATGATTATGAGGTTTGACATTAAATATATAAAGAGGCCAAAGTCAGGCGTCATTCAGGTCTATCATTATAAAACATCATTACCATAGCTTTCTATTTATCGCTGAACATTTAATTGCACTCTATCATCATGTCTCTGTCCACTCAGCTTCATACCAAACCCCTTGGAAAAAATGGTCCTTCCGTCGTTCGCCTTGGCCTTGGCTTAATGAGCTCGAGTGCCAATTATGGCTTACCTGGCGACGACGACGAACGATTCAAACTTCTTGACAAAGCTTACAGCACGGGAGCTACATTCTGGGATAAAGGTGGGCGGAATCATACTTTCGTGTTCATCTAAGCGTGACTGACCTTAACCAGCCGATAGCTATGGCGATTCTGAAGACCTCCTCGGGAAGTGGTTTACTGCGAACCCCAACAAGAGGCAGGACATTTTTTTGGCCACCAAGTTCGCCAACAGAGGGACTGCACTGGGTCCTGTCGTCGATTCTAGCCCCGAGTGGTGCCGGCAAGCCATTAAGAGGTCTTTGACTCGTCTCGGAGTTTCTTACGTCGACTTGTACTACGTCCATCGCGTAGACAAGGTCACTCCAATCGAAAAAACACTTCAAGCATTGGCTGAGCTCAAGAAGATTGGTAAGATCAAGAACATTGGTCTGAGCGAATGCAGCGCAGAGACCTTGCGCCGCGCGTACGCTGTCCATCCTATTGCCGCCGTGCAGATGGAGTACAATCCCTTTTGTCTCGAGATCGAGTCGCCAAAATACCGGCTGCTCGAGGTGGCAAGACAGCTGGGGGTCGCTATAGTCGCTTATAGCCCCCTCGCTAATGGGGTTCTTACAGGGGCCATCCGGTCAAGGGACGATGTCTCCAAGCCCGGTGATGTCCGTGGATGGTTACCCTGGCTTAGCGAGGAGAACATTCAGCATAATCTGGCTATTGTGGGCGAGATTGCTAAAATTGCAGAAGCTAAGAACGTGACGCTCTCGCAGCTGATATTGGCTTGGATTTTGAAGCAAGGTTCAGACTTCTTCCCGATCCCCGGCACCACCAAGCCCCACAGACTCGTTGATAATCTCAAGAGTCTTGAGGTCAAGATTAGTGACGAAGAGGACAAGAGGATTCGGGAATTAGGCAAGGGCATCTTGGGGGACCGATATCCTGAAGCCCACATGTCGCATCTGTTTGCTGATACGCCAGCACTGGAGTAGGATTTGGGCTGGCATCTATGAATATGCTGAAAGATGCTTACCTCGAGGCTTGGAACAATACACATGTGCTTTGATTGGGGGATATACTCTTAGCGGCAGTCATGATAGAGTTTAGGTGAAACTGCGTCGAGATACAGTTGCATGTCATTGCCACTTGGGTCTAGACTGAGGAGGAGTATTGTGTGAGTGGTAGCTATCTCAACACCTCAACCATTCGAATTCGACTGGTCCAAGATATATTAGTACCAGAGTCGATCAACTCACTCCTAGAGGCATATTTGGACTCAATTACATCTGCACCTATCTCAATTTAGTCAAGTAACACATTCATATATTTTAATCTCCTGTTCGATTACTTATACGTGTGGATGATACAGTAGTGGAATAGCTTGCCCATCGTCCCTGCGCCACTTGTCATCACTTGTCTTGCGTTCTAATATTGGTAAGATAACAGAACCATTCTTACACCCCGGAGCGGGACTGAGGGGAAACATACACAAGATCTACTGGGGTGATTCGGCATAAATCGTAAACTGTGGTCCGGTATTTGAGCAAATATATGCTGATTTTCACAACGACTGAACTAAGATGTACCCGAACTCGTCCCAATAAACACAACCAAAACTGCTGCATAAGCAGCTACAAGTCCCAAAACATCTTGGCCTGTTAAGTCAACTCCAAAGTAAGCCACTATAGCTGCAAAGAGCAACGTCGCTATGGATGTAGTCAAAAGACTCGTTAAAAGGTCTGGGTGCAAGACCATGAGCAGCATGGGTGCGATGAGAGCCATGCCGCCAAAGATTCCCATCCAAAATCGCTCAAAAAGCCTTGCCAGTGAGACTTGATCATTGTAATGATGTCGTGATTGCCCCGGAAGAATATTCTTCCCTGCGCTGTATTCATCTCCCGGAACGTCAAGTCTGCTGATCCTGGAAACCAATCCACTGTCTTTGAGTAAAGCCAACCCCAGACGATCACGGGATGTTATAGTGAACAGATCGGGTTCTCCATGTCTGTCACTTCTGTCAAGCCTCTCCATCATGAAGTCATAGTCGCGGATGGCTTCAGCTATGACAGTAAATTAGTCATCGAGCTTTGATACAAAGGAAGTGTACTTTATAGTGAAACAGGTAGCCTACTGTATTTTGCAAGGATATCTCTTGCGAATTCCATGTTTTCTGCTGTCGCCTTTTTGTCTCTGGTGACAGGCGAAGAAGCTTGACAAAGCTGACTTTGGAGATTGTGAATGACCATTCTCTGTAGCGTGCTCAACGAGAGATTATACTCAGTTGGTACATTGTCTTCGTCTCTTTCACAACTGAACAAATGTCTTCTCCCAACCGCTGCTAATCTTACCGGGAAGGACAGACCTGGTAGATCGGCAGAGTTCCGACGATTTCGGTTCCTTGCAATGAAGTCTTCATCGTGGGCTTGTTGTCGTTCGAGATTGTTCTCAACTTCACGCATGGGCGGCAAACTCTCTGACGACAACTCATTCTGTGGCCCCGCTGCACGTGAACGAAAAAAATGTTCTGGTCGTTGGGCCATACTGAGAGTCTATTCAAGAATTGACAAATAGAGGCGGTCCAATCTGCGGGTAAAGAATAGCTAACGAGAAAGATCGAGATCTGCCGGTTGAAAGGTTATGTTTTTTTCTTTTTAGAAAGTATAGGCCCTCTTATCATCGTGTCAGGTTAAGAGTCGTGGCGGTCAGAGTTGAGATGGGCGAAATACAGAACCTTGACATAGCCATAAAGCCACACGAAGTGAACGATGACATCAGAATCCCCTGAATCTCCTTGAAACTGATCACGGACACCTACTGTACCGTAGTTGTGTAGCAAGGGACTAATGCAGTGAAAACTGGACTAGTCTGCTGAGCGGCGCTCAACTAAAGTCGGACTTATGCTTTCCCCTTGTTCGTTATTCGCTATCGCGGGAATCCACCCAATCTAGCTTCCGGCGCCACTGACCTAGCTGTGGAACAAGCTCCTGACCAAGGTTCACTAGCAAAGGAGGACGGCCTGGACGTGAATTCTTTGGAGGCTTGCTTGAATCTCAAAATGACGTAATAAGTAACATCAAAGCACGTCTATAGTACAATAGGGTGCCGCCGAACTTGAACATATTAATTGACACCTCCATACTCAGCCTGGGCCAGGGTTTTAACTTCAAACGAAAGCATCTAATGATGATTTCGTTTCCTGGTATGAAAGTTATTAAAGCCATAAAAGCAGTGTTCGCAAAGACCAATGTTTCTCACACCAGCATACGCCGCGGATAAACAAAAATACCAGGTGGCGCGTTCTTATCCCTATTGACGTGTGACTCTCAACTGGTGAAGAAGACATAGGCCAAAGACGCAAAAAAACATACAACAGCAGGGATTCNNGGTAGGTATGGTCGTATGTGCTGGATTTCAGGATAGCTAACACTATATGGTTAGTTGATACAATCTTGGGAGTAATTCTATCCATCCTTTTACCCCCAGTGTTACATCTCATCCCGCTGTTTTCTGTTTTAAATTGGTAAATAGGCCCACCGAACAGGTAGTTCTCAGTCTCAAGACCCTAACAAATAGTAACAACAAAGGAACATACACTTACAGCTTTTTGGTCGAACGTATACCTTGCGCTGTCCATAGTCACGACATTTTATGGCTTCACTCAATACATCTCGCCACTCCTCAACAAACAGCAAACTAGGCAAAGAGTCCGATATTACATAGTAAAATTAATCTAGTGCTATTAGATCTCATGTTTAAGATCTACAGTGCTGGTTGCTTTGACTCGAAAGCTTGTGTAAAGTCTTTATTTGCGAAATATATTTATCTCTATTCTTAACTCAGACTTTTTTATTAGTATACCACATTTAATAACGTGCTTAATAAGCAAGCGCCATAGACAAGTAAGCGCCGCACTTTTCCT
>JAASAY010000004.1:0-133636 GCA_014822085.1 Fusarium stilboides
CTCCTTGGTCCTGGCCCAGCCCTACAACAGAGTACGGAGTACAGAGTACATAGTACCTGAGGGAACCGCGGTTCCCTCCGAACGACGGATGTTCTTGGCCTTCTTACCTATTTATCAGCCGCTGTCGCTCCTCTTTCTCCTTCCCCTCCTGTCTTTGTCTTCTTTCCGTCTTATGGAGTTGCCTATCTTAGTCCTCGACCACGTGCCGTCAGATCTAGCCATATAACTATCCTCAATATCACGCATTCACCTTCACTCTACTTCGAATCAGCTTGGTACTGATTGCCCGCTAAGATAAGATGAGTAGAAGCAGCTATACTTACGACACCGAGGATGATTACGACATCCGCTTTCAGGCGCGTAGACCATCCCCTGGCGGTGTTCGCTATGTTGCGAATCCCCAACGTCCTCAATACTACGACGCAGCCCCAGGTCCTAGTTTCCTAGGAACAGACCGCCTTAACATTACGAGTGTACACCGTTCCCGCTCTCGAGAGCGATCCCGAACTCGCGAACGTCGCGCCAGTAGTCCTCCAGCTCCGACTCCCGTCATCATCAACAATAAAATCTACAATGACCTTTCCTCTGACGACGAGGATGATCGTCGCAAGCAAGTTGCGCGCTCTTCTCGACGTCGGCGGTCGCGCTCACGATCTTCGCCTTCCCGATCATCGCGATCCCGGTCATCGTCTTTCATGACTCGAGAAGAGTGGGAGGCTGAACGGGCCCGCAAGGAGCTTGAGGATTTGCGCCTGTCCACCGCGCGCGAAAAGGACGAGCGAAAGATGGTGAAACAATACCGTGATGAGTGGGAGGCCGAGCAAGCGCGCAAAGAGCTCGAGAAGAGCCGAGTTGCCAGCTCGCGCGAGAGGGATGAGCGACAGCTAGTCAAGGGCTACCGCGAAGAATGGGAAGCGGAGCAGTCGCGTAAAGAGCTCGAGAAGATGCACCTTACCAACGCTCGTGAGGACGAAGAGCGTCGCCTCTTGAGAGAATATCGTGAAGAGGAAGAACTCAGACGTGCCAAGCGCGAACTGGAAAAGATAAAGGGCCGCGAAGCTCGTGCAGATGAGGAAGACCGCATCAAGAAGGAGATTGAGCTGAAGCGTCTCCGGGAGGACGATGCCGCCGCGGAACATAAGCAACGCCGCGAGAAGGAGGCCGCAGCCGCCGTTGAGGACTACAAGAAAAGGGAGCTTGAGCGTATCACCAAGGAGAAGAAGCTGAAGGACCAAAAAGAAAAGGAAGCTGCTGAGGCGGTCGCGCGTTATAAGCAAGCAGAGAAGGATCGCATGGCTAAGGAGAAGGCGGATAAAGAAGCCAAAGACAAGGAGTACCAAAAACGTTTGAGAGAAGATCTTGCTAAATCGGGACTCGATGAGAAGGCCATCGAGGCTGTCATGAAGAAGGAAAAGATCAAAAAGGAAAAGGCACCACCTTCACCTCAGCCTCAATATGACCCATATCACGCAATGCCCGCTCACCAACTTCCTCCTCACCAAATTCCTCATCACCAACTTCCTCCAGTCAACCAGATCGCCAATATCCCTCCTCCTCAGGCCGGACAGATTGCTCGACCAACTTACACACGCATGGCTCGCCGACATTTGTCCATTGAGTCGTTGCGAGAATTTGGCGTCGAATTTGACTTTGATGCGGTATGTAACATCTTTCTTACCACTGTTGGCTCGATCTATATCAGGTGCAATGAACTAACGATGCTAATTAGGATCCTGAGTATGTTCTTATCAGACGCTGGGTGCCCGAGTGGGAGCAGGATCGACTGTGGAAGCATACCAAGTTGATCCGCGAGAAGCGCAACAGGATGCTTATGGTCGAGGACAAGAGACATAGCAGAGACGAGCCCGAGTTCGAGTGGGTGCGCAAGAAGGAGAAAAAGCATCACAGCCGTACCAGGAGTAAATCACCGTCGTTGCTGATGTATTTGGCCGGTGTCAAGCCTGCATAGAGATTTGGGAAGATGAGATAGATATTAACTGCGAGCGAGATGTTTTTACATTATATCAGCCTAAGCGGTGGCCTTCTACGTTTATCTCTGAGTCGAGTTGTTGTTACAGTTATTGTACACAGAATATACAGTTACTTTGCTCCAGCCCGACGAATCAACTCCTCGTAAACGGTCCAAGCCAGCGCCGAACTCATGGCCTTCCGACTCATGCGTAGCGCTAAGCCATCCCAGAGTGACCGAACTCCCTCTTGTGTCACCATTTTATACCAAGCATTCCATATGTTCCTATACTCCCGTGGTTGTAATTGAATGCGCGTCTTGACCGCGTCGAATGGGTTCGAAATTACTGAACATGCTGCGCCAGCGAGCATTGCAGAGGTGAAGTTGACCGAGCTAGCCAGAGTAGCTTGCATTTTTGTTGGGCCATCGCCCGAGATTACCGGCTTGGATGCTAGTGATCCAAGGCGTGACTTGAGCATCTCGTAAAAGAGTACATACATGCCAGCATATGGTGCATCTCGAAGGGCTGTGGCACCGAATCCAGAGAAGAAACCACGCCAGCCATTGGCTCGCCGAATGTCAATGGCAGCAGACATGATGGAAGGATAAGAATAGAGACTAGACTCAAAGCGGACCTTGATCACAGTGAGAGGCATCAAGACGAAGCCTGCGAATGTCCTCGCAACTGCGCCGGATATGAGGTTACCCGAGTTTGTGAGTGAGGGCAAGACTGACGAGCGGCCCTGAGTCTGTAGACGGCGACCGAGGATGCCTGTTTGGTGGGCATGGTGACGAATGGCATTGAGTGAAGTGAAGTAAAGAGCCGAACCAAAGCCCGTCCGCAATGCAGAAGGGACAGTACCTCTCCAGAGGGACTGCACAAAGCTTGGGGATTTTCTCAGATCGCGCAAGGTAGCGGACAGTGATGAGCTTCCTGACTGCTGTACCCGTGTTTTTAAAAGATCCAAAGGCTGTAAGAGGACGGCAGAAGTGACACCGGAGCCAAGTCCAGATACGAAATGACGGGCTATTGAGTCGTGTCAGATGGTGAATAGTGAGCCCCGATACAGGCCGATACACGCCGAGGCGTCCGAGCTCTCCATTGGACCTGGATAAAAGGCATACCTGAATTGGCCGACCGAGGAGCTCGTTGCTCAGTCATTGGTAAAGGTGCAGCGGCATCATTGTGCTGAGCTGGTGAAGTAGCCATTGAGATGCCCATGGCTAGTCCTAGTCGCAGACCTGGGCCACATACACATGTCGAGAGGTTGAATTGAGTGACGTGACGAGATAAAATCGGACCAAAAGGTCAGACCCCGTTGCAGGAATCGGCCCCGCTTTGATGCATTTAGCACGTGTTGGTAGAGAATGGTCCATGACTGTGTGATGCGCTCAGTTCGCGCCAGCGCCAGCACCAGCTACAGCGCCAACGCCACTAGCATGGCTGCCCCGATAATCACCTATGACTGACTCGAGACGTCCAGCTAATAGACGATGTCGTTTCACAAGCTCAACCCACTCATCAACACCAATTGAAGCGAGTAGCATGCCGAAATCAGCCCCGAGTCTTCCAAGACTTCCGGCGCAATAAAGCACTTGTGTCAAAATGCTTTCTCTCGATGTCTGGTCCTTAACAGTAGGCAGGTAGATACGCAGCGTTTCGACGAGCATTTCAACTAGATGTAGAGGGAAATTGGCCATGGGAGATGGCAGCGATCCCAGGGAATCTCCCTCCTCACCGGCGTGGGAAGTGAAACTCGAGCTTATGCTCTTGAATACAGAGACGATATTGAAGCTCTGCTCACGAAAGATCTCGATAAAACGCTTGAGATAGCGCTCCGTCTGTTGACCACCCGACCATGAGCTGGCAGCCTTGGCTTTCCGGAGTCGCTCCTCGTCTGCAAGGTCTCGAAGGGGTTCCAAAGCTTCTAATGTGGTCAAAAGTGTAGACAAACGACAAACCAAGAAGACAGCTGGAAGAGCATCCTCGGTTGACGCGTCGGTTACCAGATCGGGGACAATGCGTTTCAGCCAGCCTATGGTTCGAACAGCTGCAGCGAGCTTGAGGTTCGGTGCCTTGAGTGTCGCGACGAGATCCGCCGCCATCTGTCGGATGGCAGCATCTGCCTCCTCCAATACCGAAGTAACGAGCGGTGAATCCGGGTAAAGGGATGCCAGGCGTCGGACATGTGCATATAGCTCGAGCGTAGATGAATGGTTGACTGGGGCGGTCGAAACGGCAGACGAAAGTAGGAGAGGCATCTCCATGACATCGACGAGGCGTTCCGAGTTTCGAAGTAGCAGTAAAGCCTGCTTCCTTCGCGCAAGCAGCTTGCTCTCGCTAGCCTTGCCAAAGGCAGACGAGAAATGCTCTGCCTGCGTATCGAGACGGGGTACTGCCTGGACAAGGTCGGAAGCTCGTTGAGCTAGAGTCGGAAGGGAGGTTCGGAGCGAAGCATGGCTGGCAGCTGATTCGACGATAGGTTTATGGGATCTCTTCGAAAGCGCTTGTACGGCGAGGAGCAGGGAATGCGATGTCTGGGAAAGGACTTGGGGCTCTGAAGTTTGCAGAGAGCTGGACTGCTGTTCTGCAAGATAAGTCAAGTATTCCAAAGCAGATGGATCATTCTGCAGCTCGGGAGCCAGCAGATCTCGTAGGGCCTCCGCCATGATGGCTGGAAAGCTAAGTATAATGTGATGTGATGCGATGCGCTGGAAGCTGCGTTATTCCGGGGGTGCTCGGTTCAGCTTGACTCAAATATGGAACAGAATGAAAGCGAATAGGCCATAGAATGTGATCACGGGGTGAAGAGAATGTGCCTATGTAAATGCGAGCCCAGTCGTTCCAGATCTGACACAGAATTGCGAGTGCGTGCTGTTCCTCTAAACGAGTGAGGTGGCAGCTGGGCTGTAGAGGGATCTGGTGGGGTGGTAGAATGATGGCGGCACACTGCCACATCAGGTAGGTACCTATGATTACCTAAGTCCCAACGCCCAAGCCATGCAGCGGTTCATAGCTATAAGCGGGTTAAAGTCGTGTGGGTTCTATCCCAAGCAAGTATAGATATGGTACGAATGGCGGAATAAGCTCCAAAGACAGATTCGGTGCAACCCTGCGGACCCTTACCCGTGGTGTTCCCACGTGAGCTTCCCCAACAGACGTGACCGAGCATGTACACTACGAGTAAGTTACCTTTGGTCTGCGGCGCAACTGCCTACCAGGTAGGCCTTTAACTTCTCCATCCGCGCACTCTCTTCTTTTTCTCTCCGACTTTCTCTTCACTGCCGAACCTAAACTTCTCTCGATCGCGAATCTTCGGCCGTCCATACGCTTCCAATCCATTCTCCCAACATGAAAGATCCATTTCCCTTTCCGCCTGTGGCTTGGCTATCCGAGAAGACACAGCCTTGGGCTGACTACTTCGATCTCCCAACTCTGCCGCTGCATATTCACGAAGTTTTCGCCGCTGCCTTGTTATACTCGGTCGTCTTTTGGCCAATCTCGCCATGGATCTCGAATCTCTTAGCCCCAGAGCACTACTCCAAGCTCTCACGCAAGCGACGACTTAACTGGGATGCTCATGTCGTCTCCATGGTTCAGAGCTGTCTCATCAACGGCCTTGCTATTTGGGTCATGTTCGCCGACACCGAGCTCAGCAACATGGATTGGGAGGAGCGTATCTGGGGTTATACCGGTGGTGCTGGTTTTATTCAAGCGCTTGCGGCTGGATACTTTCTTTGGGATTTGGTCGTCACCAGCTTGAACCTGGATGTCTTTGGCTTGGGAACACTTGCGCATGCTGTCGCTGCGCTGCTTGTGTACTCTCTGGGATTCGTGAGTCTCCCAAGGCATTATTCGCTCTCCATTATTCAGTGCTAACTAATGTTCACCAGCGCCCTTTCCTCAACCATTACGCCTGCGTCTTCATCCTCTGGGAGCTATCCACTCCTTTCCTCAACGTTCACTGGTTTATGGATAAGCTCAACATGACCGGTTCACGTGCGCAGCTGTACAATGGTATCATGCTTCTCTTCACCTTCTTCTCCTGCCGACTCGTGTACGGAACCTACTCCTCCTACCGTGTCTACAGCGATGTGTGGGCCGCCATCAACGCCAACCCCGACATGAAGACGCTTATGGCACCGACCATGACGTTTGCACACCCAGATTCTACAGTGCCCATGTGGATTGGCGCTGCGTATTTGGCTAGCAACGTCACACTCAACAGTCTCAACTTCTACTGGTTCTTCATGATGATCCGCGCTGTCCGCAAGCGTTTTGAGCCTTCATCAGACTCGGCGGCTAAAATCGATGAGAGCCCAGTGACCGAGGCTGAGATTGATCTTTCTGCCGTAGCAACAGGGCCATCCAAAGTCAGTGGCGGTCGTCGTCGGAAGGCTTGATTATCACAGTATGATAGCGTTCCCCTTGTCGATCGATCAACTGCAAAGAGTCATGTTGTGGAGATTAGTGTATGAAAAGACCGAAACGTATGGAGATACGGTATCAGCATGTTCACAATACGAGTGGTAGTCGAGCGTCTCAGTCTTAGCAAGGCAGCTGATATCAGTTTGTGATTCAGCTTCAGCTCCCTAGCAGGGTGAACATGTTTTTGCGACTATCTTCATCTTTCGAATGATTGACCAGATTTCGGTGCGCAGAATGAATGAACACGAATTGGATTTTTTTTTGAATTTTTTTTTGCTGCTTTATCTCGACTGTTTTATGAAGAAACGATTATACTATTTACAGCATTGTGTATTTCAAGTTCGATCACGGTTTTGAATAGACTCATAGATTAGGATATTAGAAGAGACTGACCCGGCTTGACCCGGACCGTCGTGAATATAGTATTATTATCTCACTCGGCTTCTAGGGAGGCTCGCCTGATAATGACTAGATATGCATACAAGATGTGGGAAAAAATGTGTCCAGAGTATCTGCCAAGCATAAGTTAACAGCCTGCCACCGACAATTAATCGCTACAAGGTTTTCTGAGATCAAAATCCGAAGGGGTTCTGAGGGGCTGTTGACTATGTTAGCACGACATATGGTTATATAAGGGAAGATAGAACATACTCGCTTGCGCCAAGTTGGCCCTTCGCCCGGTTGCCTGGGGCGCTAGCTTCTTGGTCTCATTCGTTACACCAAATCGAACAGGAGGAGGCGGTCCTGTTTGCTGTGGCTGCAGAGGCTGAGGAGCTGCCGTGTTGTTCATTCCGCCCATGGTGCTCATGCCAGTGGGCTGGGGCTGCAAGCCAGGCATGCCTGTTCGCTGGGGTTCAAGAGCTGGCGGCAGGTAGCTGTTGATGCCTCCTGTGGGAGCTCCGTACATCGACTGTGTGTTCTGGAAGGGCTGCTGAAAGCCTGTAGGTTGGGCTTGCATGGGGGTGAACTGGTTCTGTCCCTGCATTCCAGTCATCATTGGCTGCATGAACTGCCCGGTACCGGTGGGGAAAGACATCATGCCAGGGCCTTGCTGTCCGGGGAAGCCAGTCATGTTGGGTTGCATCTGCTGAGGGGGTTGCTGCTGCTGCATTTGAGCAGTGTACTGCTGCTGCAGGCGAGCCTGAGTAAGATCGCTCAGGCTCTGGCCAGGGGGGGCAACCTGGCCCTGTAAAGCGCCCGTCATCTGAGGCATCATTGGAGGAGGAGCAAACCCGCTAGGTTGAGCTGATTGCGGAGCTGATAGGGGTCGCTGAGGTGGTGGAGGTACGAGGTTGCCCTGGTTAGGAGATGCCTGTGGTGGAGCAGGACGTTGTCGTGCCTGTGCGACTGATGTGAAGAAGGATGGAGTAGCGCCACCAAGAGGTTGCGAGACGGGCGCCGACGAGGTTGGTTGCGCAGAGATAGCGGGTGCTTGAGTAACCACCGGTGCCGGCTCGGCCCTCGTAGGCTCGAGTGGTGTTGACAACAGCGATAACTCTTGCATGGAGCCGGTGAGGGCCGGGGGTGCGGGTGCTGGCGTGGGCTCGGGGGCAGGCTTCTGGCTGGGCTCGGCAGCTGGCTGCGGCTTTGGCTGCGGCGGCGATTGTTGCTTGCTTGGCTTCACATCCCAAGCATCGTCGTCGAATCCTGAATTGGCTGCTTGGCGAGGCTCGGGGCTCTTGTTCGAAGGACTTGTCGGTGGAGGCGACTTGGCGTCGTCGTCAGTAGCTTTGGAGTCACCTCGAGAGAAAGCACTGGCATCAACAACGTCGCTAGTCTGCACTGCGGGTGCAGGTCGACCCTTGCGAGTATTGTTTCGTAGCGCGCCTCCAGGTCCAGAGAACAGACCTCCTTCACCTTCAGCTCCATCAGCAGTTCCCCTCTTTCCGCCGCGACTGCGGCCATATTTGGCATCCAAAGTGCGCATGACTTTGATGATATCACCCTCACGAATTCCGAGAGCTCTCAATGTAGTAGCATCAACATCAGGAAGCACGCTCTCATCCATTGAGTCCTTGATAAAGGCCTGGGCGTAGCGCTCGCACAAACCCACAGCAACCTCGCAAGACAGGAAGAACTGGAACCAGTCGTAGTCGGACTTTGGGTCCTTGTCGATAGTCACACCAGCTGAAGAGCTTCGCTCTGGTGACTTCTTCTCGGCCGCGGACCTGGCTCGCTTGACGTCTGCCAATGGCTTATCGTCTTCCAAAGATATGCCTGTGAAGTTTTCAACATACTCGAGGTCTTCGCGTGACATTTTGGTAATGGGGACAGCAATTTTGACACCATTCATCTTGTGCAGGTGGATCTTCCCATCCTTCAACCCAAGGAATTGGGCTTCGACACTGAAAGACCGTGATCGGTCTGCCCAGGTGCGCACCTTGGACGAGTCCGGCTCTATGGAACATGAGGTTAGTGAATGAAGCCAATCTCGATACGCAGGTATGAGGTAATGAGGTGATGCTTACTCGACTTGGATCGGCTTTGACTGCTGCCATCGCTTCGTCCATTTTCTCGACGGCTTCGCTGTTTTCCCGAATTACTACCATGTTCTCTTGCCATGAGGCTACTACCCCGTTCGGGAAGAGGCATTCCCGGTCCTACCTGCTGAGGTTCTTTGCCAGCCTTGATGGCCTCCTTTGTCAATCGAATTTCCTCGAGGCGGTTTTGTTCGACGAGTGACTTGGCCGAGTTGATGCCCCCGGAGGAGGGTGGCGGGATCGTACCGAGAATCTCGATGTAGCTGCTTGGAACTACTCCTTCTTTTCCGTTCTTGAGTCGACGAACTTGCCACCACTCTTCACTCTTGGTATCATCCATAACGATTACCTCGTCTCCCACGGCAACAGTTACCTCGTCTTCGCCTTGGGCCATAAAGTCGTATAAAATGTGCCCCTGCTTTTGACCACCACCACTGCTACCTTGCGTGCCAGCCATGATCACCTCGCGGAGTCCTTCAGCACGTACAGCACCGGCCAATTCGCCCAGCATACTGACGATCTCTTCGGCAGTATCCTTCGCTCCGGCATGGAAGTCGACGCTTTTGCTTGGGCGCACAAGCTCCATGAAAACGTGCTTTCCCTCGCGTGAGTAATGCGTCATGCGGTCGGCGCTCCATTCTTGCGAAGGTCCATCAGAGGCATGCTCTGGGGCGACCAGAATTATACCTGTTAAAAGATTAATTCCCAGAGTAGTAGGCATTTTCTTCTTCTTGCCCATGATGGAGATCATCTCGTTGATATTATACATGTGAAAGCCACCAGGGGTTCGCTCAACATCTTGACGTCGATCAGGATCCCTGTTGTCCTGGAAACTGCGAGTGTATGCGGGAGACGGAGGTTCATCGTAAGTTGGCGAGGGCGGAGCTGGTACTCGCGGCCGGGCTGGCAGAGTAGGTGATCGCACAGGCTCGTCGTCGACCTCGGGGGGTTCGCTGAACGCGACGGACGCACGAGGAGGTTGGCGTGGGGGTGCGGATTGTTGAGAAGCTGAGCGACCGTGCATGACACCTGCAATGGCAGCAGCTGGATTAGGAGGGGGGGACGCGCTTTCGCTCGGTAGGTCCGGAGATGCCGCCTCTGGTTCAGGTGCAGGAGGAATTGGAGCAGCCTGTGGCCTCGAAGGAAGTGCAGGAGGCGGAGAAGGCAATGGTGGCTCTGCGGATTCGACGGGTTGTCCTAGTTCGATGTAATTTGACGGAACAAAGCCATAATCGCCGTCGAGGCCAGTCAGGATCCAGTCAGGATCTGATGTGTCGTAGACTTCGAGAGTGGCATCTTCGTGGAACGACAGCTCCTCGTCGGTCTGGCGCGTATAGTCGAAAAGAGCTCGGGCGTGATCTACAGGTTGAGCCTACAGATGGTGGAGAGACAGAGTTTAGTATCGGTGCGGTGATTGCCTCACAGGTTGGTTCAAGGCCAGCTTACCTGCTCGACATAATTGCCAGGTACGAGGCCAGTCGGCTCGTCCTCTTCGTCGGCCCCAGCCTTCTTCTTTGCCTTCCACCAACCATCGTCGCCGTTCTTATCGAGGATGAAAAGCAGATCTCCATCATTGATGGCGAGCTCGCCCTCGGCTTGAGGCACGTAGTCGTAGAGAGCCCGGTACACTCCCAGAAACCCCATGTCGGCAAGTCGTAATCGGGTCGGTCGGGTGCACCGCGGGCGTATATGCCTCGAGAATAGAACCCCTTGGGAATTACTCTAAGGAGCGGATGGAGAGGAATAGAAAGGGGCTCGTATGAAGCGAAACGCTGCGATGCGATGCGAAGTGACGCAGTGCGTCGTTTGTCTGAGGAGCAAGCGATGGCTACTAAGGTAGGTATGGACCGATCCGACGTACCGTACCTTCCCCCTACCAAGTTCCAATAACCTGAATCCCCTGGGGCTGGTAGATTGACATCTATTTACGGCAAGGCCTTGGTACCGATCTAGTCACCCTGTGTTTATTTAAGCTACTGTCAGGCGTAAAATACCACCAAAACGTAGCCACACGGGTGCGCATTTTGCGTCACCCCTTTATCCAAACCATTTCTCAGGTAACGAGCAGGTTGGGCTGGAACTCCACCAGTTATCCCCCGCAAGCAACAGCCTGAATAACGTCAGCTTCTTAATAGCGGGTGTCAAAGTTGAAGCTTACAGTGCCACCCTGTACCCTGCATATTTTTGGCCAAGCCACAGAAGCTTTGTCAACCTTCACAGCTCTAGGGTCCGATAATCAGTGATTGAAAGTTGGTGATGTGATAGATGGCATGCATGAGTATACCGAGGGCAATTAACTTCCCCGTTTCCTGCAATGTTAAATTGACTTTTACCTCTGCATTTGCATAACAACTTTATTCCACAGTACGACTGTCGAGTCCCCAATGATTGTGAACAACGAAGCATGAAAGCCAATCAAATATGACATATAACGAGTTAAAACGCCTACACTATCCGCTCCTGATAAATCTACATGCGCCAAGAACCATATATAGTCATAAATCTAAACCCATCGATTACTCACCAAGTACTACTATTAAATTTCGCACTAGAGAGCAAACTACCATGAATAAATCGTTCTACAGCTTCGCCTGACCCAACTATTGTCAGACCTCGAGACATCGCTGTCCAAGGTCATAATTAGCCACGTATACAACCAATCCCACATCTGTACGTAATCTATTTGCGATGCATTTCGATCATTACACATTTTGTACATAGCCATGTTAAGCTAGACCAGGTCTCAGGGAGTAAAGACATCATCTGCAGTGTCCGGTTCGTCGCTGGCTTGAGCGAGGTTTCGGAGACTACCCGTACGGTGTCCGCGAGTAAAAATGCCTGGAAACATCCTTGGGTCGCTACCTGAAAGATGAGGGTCTCCCATAGCATCACCAGGCCATGGCTGATCTCGACCAGATGTTCCAATTGAGGACCCGAGGTTTGCAGCGTGATGACCGGCCGCTGAAGGAGACGTTTCAACCTTTCCAGTCTCGTTACCTGGCGCTACATTCATACCAGTAGGCTGGCCAGCGATAGACGCTACTGACTCTGACATCTTACTTTCGTTGCCATTGGCATGTGCTGAAAACTCGTTGGTAGCGTTGTAGGTAACATATTTCGATAGTCTGGAAGTAATTACGTTAGCATTAATGGCGATAAGGGAAAACAAAAAAGGGACACCCTGAGCATGCCAACTTACACATCTCTCTCCTGCATCAGTGTGAAGTATCGAAATTCTTCTCTTCGGTCAGGAACATTGGTCTTGACCATGGCATTCCCTTCTTTTCCTGGCTTGTTACAACCACGTCCCAACCAGTGTTCTTTGATGGACAACTCGTAGCCACTCTGTTTTACCGAGTTCTTGGCCAACTCACACATATCGACGGAGTTAAGTTTGTATATCTGCGCCGCAACCGCGTACTCCTCGATCAGTGGTTCTTTGGTGAACGCAAACTGTAGCGGATCATCGGTAGACAAAGACACATTGAGGCCCCTCTTGAAGTATTGATGGAAAGGGTTCCGCTCATAGGCCAAGAATAGAGCATTGTTACTCAGCGGGGACATAGCGATACCAATTTGGTCCAAGTAGAACACGTACTGAAGAAGGGGCACTTTGCGAAGAAGCAGTCCGTGGCTGATGCTGTGGCAGCACAAGGCGGCAACAGCCAAATGCTCGCTATCACCGGCTTCTCCACAATGAGGTCGCAAGACGAGTGTATTGAAACCACGCCTCTTCCTCCAGTAATTCAGGGATACCAGGTTAGAGTAAAGGTAGTAGATCCAGTAGCTATAGGGGGGGTTTTGCTTGGTATCCCAAACCTTTGGCACAGGGAACTTCTTGAAAAGCCGGCGTTCAACTTTGCTTTCGTCATCAACGCTGTCGAAACCGATAACCCGTTGAAGGAAAATATGCAACTTCGGATGGCTTGACGGGTCCTTGGTTACTTCAAAAAGTGGCTGGAAAACATTCTTCACCACCTGTTCAAACGTCTCCATCAAGCCACTAGCTTTGTAGACATCGTACAGGCGGGGAATCTGGATGAGCCAGCGGACGTTATGCGAAAAGAGCTTATTGTCAACCACCCAGGCGGCGAGCTTGTCCCACTCGTCTATGGACTTGCCATAAATCGAGATGCGCCACTCAACCATCTGATACTTGCTCGATTCGAGATCAGCGATGACTTCCTTGGTAATTTCAGCCAGGTAGCGGCCATGGATAAAGTTATCTGTCTTAAGGAAGATAGTTCGGAGACGGGATTCTCCGACGGGATTATACTTGAGATTGAACTTGTCAAACCGATGGAATGAATCAGTGTGAGCCTACAGTAGTCAGTGACACGTCTCTTGAACCTAGTTCACCAGTATGAAGAGGAAGTCTTACATGCATGTCCAGGGTGTCAATACTCAGGTCGTAGGCAGTCAGATTAATACTAGCAAAGACCTCGGCTAAAGTAAGATGTCTTCCATCACGGAAGAGCACCACTTCATTGGGGAACTTCTTCATCTTGCTTTTGATGAAGCGCAACAGATGTTTCTGGTTCATACACGCCGAATGATGAACGTGAGTATCAACTTTTCGAACATTGTAGAAGTCTCGATGAGGAACCTTCTTGCTGTCGGCTGTTTCTTGGTATTCGTTCAACAGGCCATACAGGTTGAATTTGCCCTCAAGGTATTGGAGACGTCGGAATGCGAAGCTCTTGCTGGGCCCATCAGACGAAACGTCCAGAATGTCGTCAAGGTCAATGTAAAACTCCCTGATAGTAGGGACCTGAATTGCAGGCGCCTGGGCGTCACTTTCAAATACTTGATAGACGCCACTATCGTCCAATTTGTACGTAAGTCCATCATCGCCTGGCAACGGCAACAAGTCGGCCATGTCGAAGTCCTCCCCAATATCTTGACCCGGCTTTCGCTTTCTTGTCGATCGCTTGCCCTCTTGGTGATCTTGAGGTAGGTCTCGAGGCAAGGATCCAGCTGCATCCTTAGTGCCATTCAGTCCAGTGTTCTCTTGACCGGGAACATGCTCCGCAGTATCTGCCCTGTTCCTCGAAGCTTGCTGCCATGATGGTTCAGGTGGTGGAGGATAAATATCCCACTTTGAGTCGTCCCTTGGGTTGTCATCAGGACCTTGGTTAGAAAGCGCAATGTATTTACGTCTGAGATCCAAAATTCTCTGGATATCCTTCGAAATGGAACTTAACTCGGCTGTGATTTGCGGTTCAGTGTCAAACAGACCGCCGGATGGTAGACCGTCGGTAGAGCCGTCAGGGAGTCGTGGATCCTGGGCTACCTGGCCAGCGCGAGGAGGAGCAGAAGGGTAGCTGGGTGGGAATGGAGCAGGCTGCGCCTCGATCTTGGTGGGGGATTGAGAGAAGCTCGATGAATCAATGGCAGAATTTGGCATCTCCAAGCCCGGTGGGAAGGAATCAACCCGACGACCGCTCGCATCTAGAACCAGGGAATCGGCGCCATACTCAGTCGCTGGTCGAGAACCAGAGGCGAGAAAAGGGCTTTGAGGTACAGACTGGTTGCCAGCCCCACCACCACTTCGCGCATCGGTCTTGTTTCGGTGGTAGAAGTATTTTGCATCTGTCTGGCTCATTTGACGCTCAGCGACAGGGTCGTAAAAGGTCGTTCGCTTAGGCAGATCTCGTAGAAGCATCCCATCTTCGAGCTCCTCGGCCTCATTGCCGTTGTGCGAACCAGCATCGGATGCTGTTTCTTTGTGCGAGGCGCCATGGCCGGTTGCACCAGAATCTCTAGCCTCGTCTACCTCCTCATCTGACTCTCGTGCTCGTACGTCGAGCGCGGTTGATTCGCTTTCTTCAAAGATAGGACCGCCTATGGTATTTGTTCGGTCAGCAAGCTTGCTGATTGCTGCAGTCGTTGTCGAGATGACCCGCAATATCAAGTCTGGCGTGGCGGAGGGGCAGGGCAAGCTGTGGGATACATACCAGCCATGGCGATTCCTTAGCGGTTGATGAAACAGCAGTACAGAAGCCGAGTATGTTTTGTTGAGTCCGAACGATAAGGTAGCTTGTATCGTAGATTTCACGATCGACTTGACTTTGGTTATCACAGGAGGAAAACAGAAGAGGAGACACTTGAAAGCGTGCCCGCAGTAAGAAGGAACCTAGTAAAGTAGTCGGCCGTGAGAAGAAGGTATGACGGTGTGACACACCCTAACACCAGGGTTTCTAGCGGGCCATAGTGGGACAGTGCATCGGTGCAATGCACGCCGTAGGTATGGTGGGGATGGAGTGTCCAATGATCTAAGCCCATTGAGGCATCTGCTTCGGTATTTAGTTGAGGCTCCACCTGATGATAGGCCGTTTGAAGCTATGATAACCTTCTAAGCTAGGTACTTATCCTTACTAGATGAAGGAGGTGTTGTGTATCAATAAGAAAAGCCCATGAATTACCTTACATTAGTACACTCAAATCTTCGTTATCGAAGAAGTATGCGGCATGATAAGTACACAAAGGTGTTGAGAGAACAGTGACTTAGTCGAATCAATAGCACCACAGGCCTTCCCCATGAATGACAGGGGTTATTGTTCCAGTAATCCCTTGCTGTATGCCCAAACTAGTCTTTGTACTAACACATCCATGAACACGGAAGCCTCACTTTTGACACAACAGCAGCAACCATATTCCAAATACGAAGCCTTCTATTTACACCGGTAAGCCCTGCATTCATGGCCTGGGCACCGGCTGATGAGGCGATGCAAACTTTTGCCTCAAGAAAGAGGAGGAAGGGAACAGCTATGAGCGAGATTAGGGTACTATAGTTGATCTATCCATCAATCGTCGCAGAAGTATTCAGGGCGCCAGTTCAATTTGTCTGAACAGAACCACGTGGTCCCACATTCGAACATCCACCGCCGAGTTCTCAAGGATATACCCGTCTCATTTGATCAGTTGACAATCCCCTTAAAAATCACCTTCTCGAACATGTGCTTTCTCATAATTATCAAAGCGTAGTAGGGGTTCAGAGAATGCAACATAACACACCACGTTCTGCTCCACTGATTTCCGCGGCTCGGGATATCCTCACCCGCCATGGGTTGGGTATGTTTCCGTCTCCGCGCCCTCGGGTCGAATCCCTGGTTATCCGAGGGGGAGGGTCCGTATGGAACTGAACCCTGAGGGCTGAAGCTTGGAACTAACAGCAACTACTTTAAACAACTCTTTGTTGATAGCCATGACTGGACCCCTTGGATTCTAATATTACGAATACAATCAATGAAGGAGAAATACATGCTCTGTTGTATGTTTACGTGTTTGACCGCTATCATCCATGATCTTTGAGTTGCCGGTCCTAGGTAAGATGATGTTGGACTTAGTTTTGGAACTAATAAGGTGCTTTTACGAGCTTCCCTGCTCAAGTCTTGAGTTGACTGAGATAGCATCACGCCCTTGGCAAGCAGTGTCATGTTGTCTTGTTACTAGAGCAATACAAGCCCAAAGCAATGACTGACAGGCCAGAAACCCAACAGGAATAGACGTTGTTGTCACTAGAATGAATGTACCTCTGCGTTCATGTACGAATAACCTGAGCAAGTAGATCACAGGTAGGCATCCTAAGTGAAATCGGAACAAAGTGGTTCACGCCAGACGTTACCCCTCGATTGTGATTCTATTCTTCTACGCATGCCCTCCCCACATAGCCCAATAGCAGCCGCATACCTACCTAGTATCTCAAGGAAAATGATACCTGGACCAATAACTTCATTCAGATACTGTAGGCTAAAGTGTACCTAAGGTATGTCTGGAGGGTGCTCTAACTATTATAGTAGCTTATTCTAAAGGCTAGTGGACATCATCCTAACCCTCATCTGACTTCTCCTTCTGTTCGTTCCGGAGTAGGAAAGCACAAGGACCAACTTTCGAGGCTCAAATATCTCAGTTAGTAAAGAGCCCAGCGTCGAAGGTGACTTCTTCCAGCCTCTAGTCCGAAATGCGACATATTCTTCATCCAGATGCTTCGAGAACTGCTTTAACTTCTGCCGCTGGTGTATCTGTTCGTTTGAATAGATCCTTGGAACGGTTTACCTCTGGGGTATTATCGACATATTCGACACAATAAACGATCAGTCACGGTGTTAAGGGCTAGTGTGTCCAGGTCAGTGTAATGGTGAGGTGGCAAATATCTGTGTTGAAATTTTAGAAGATCCAGACAAAGAAAGGGGTTCTCAGAAAGGCAGGACAGAAGACAGAGAAATACCCCTTTTCGGTCTTGATATCGTTAAATTTGGGAGGTGAGTTTATAGTCTAATGTCCCTTTGATCAAGCCGGCAATCGTGGTCGTATAGTTGCTCGCAGTGAAGAAGAGGACGACAACTCAAAGTCGACTTTGCCCTCCCACGGCCAGTTGGACTTTTGCTGTAGTCTAATGAAACAGTCATCTACCTCGAACCGCAACCCAGCACTGGCGTGTAAGTAAACATGGATGACAATATCATTGCTTTCGGAGTTATAAACCCAAAGATACTCAACGGCTACCCAGCCTGGTCAAATTAGGAGGGCATCAAACAGACCAAAACCGCTCTTGACGTACGCTCTTATCGAGTTCAGAACTGGCGAGTCGATGCATCAATGAAAAGCAATACCGGCAAGACCCACGGCCGTGACGTCGTTATTGTACAAGATTAGCTGCATGGTATCAGCGTAGCGAGTGTCAAGGTTGTGGTGCAACAACTACTCAGCAAGCATCATAATGGCGATTGCGGCACAGGTCACGACGTAACAGCCTCCTTCATCCGTTCCTTGTGACAGAAGAAAGTAGTCGATACCGAATTTATCACACTTCCTGATAGCACCGATGCCTCCAGTCACATAAATCTTCTTATCGGCCGTGTTATCCGTCACCCTCTACAGTGCCTGCGACCACGCCTCCGCGTTGGACACAGGCTTGTCATCCTTCCAAGGGAGATATAGCATGTCAGCGACAGTAGCAGGGAGGATATGTAGCTCTAGCATAACTTCATTTCAACCATTGCCTGCTATGTAATCGGATCATGGGCCTAGCCCTTCCAACAAGCTCCCTTCTCTGAGTAAGAGTCTGGCCACAGCTATGGGCTTTCGCCTCTCGTGTCAATTTCCCAATAATAGTGATGTGGTCCGTCCTGCACGTTGGGTTTTTCTCTCTCGGTCAGGAATCATCGAGCCAAATTAACAGCTCTTGTACTACCCGGAACCGTGTGGATGCGAAAGAGTGCAAGCCCGATTTCAGGATGAGCCGGATAGCCCCTTAGCTGGCCTTCTTCAGGACGCTCTACTTTTTGATCAGGGCGATATGTTCCTCGGTTGGCGTAATAAGTAGGTTGTTCCCGCAACCCTCTTTGTGGGCAACTGCGCCTTTCATGAGGACCATCGTTATACCTAGCACTACCGTTAACACTCGTTTAACTCTTAGCACGATTGATTACCAACAGTTCATGCATGGTTAACCGGTTTCCAGGCGAGACCATGGTGTAGCGACCATTCAGATGTCCGTCTTCCTGCCGAGCTGCCTTGTTCATTTCTACAAGCTCACGAACTGTATGATCAGTCTCCTCATTGTACTCATCCGGGTCTGATAGGAAGCAAGATCCATTTGGCAATGCCGCTATCCCATGACTAGCGCAAGGGGATACATCACATGGACTTGTCCTCGTAGATAGAATGGCATTTACGCTTGAAGCAATTATACCGATCAGTTGATCGTATTTGGTCAATCTAGGCACGGACTGTTGTATGCGGAACCGTCGTCTGGAGAGAACGGAATCTCCTATGACAGTCGTTTGACGGAAAATGAGCTTTGGGTGTGACATGTTGGGCAGCTGAGGGACGGATCGAGGGATGCGAGTCTCCTGAAACCTCCCTGGTTGATATACATTTCGCTTTTCTTGTTGTTGGGTCAGGCTGAGTGTCTGTAGACATCGGATACTAACGCCGACTCAAGAGGTCCTTCATTGACACTCACCAGATAACGATTATACAAGGGTACTGGATGTCCGAGAAGTAATCGAACAGGGTCTTCTAGATTGTCTAGTCTATATAAGCTCTTCGTCCGTCTTTTCATTCGTTAGTGTATTACACGAACCATAAGTCTACATGAGGATCTTGCACAACATGTCAGTTATTCACTGACGACCTAAATCTTTCCATCCATGATAATAATAACCGTCCCTTAAACTAGATACGCCATCTATACCCTAGTGAAACCTGTGATAGTACAGTCATCAACGTAAACCCAACGACCTCTCTAGTTCGCCTTGTCATCCCCAGCAGGAGTCTCCTTTTCCACGGGTGCCTTCTTTCGTGAACCCACAGAGTACAACCCACCAGCACTGAACACGATGATAGCACCCAGCAGTGTGCCGGGGGCTAGCTGGTTACCGAACAGCCAAATGCTCAAGAGTAGACTGACGAGCTTTCGGATGTTGAGAACGATGGTGACGGTGAGAGCTGTCGACGCAGCCGCCAAGAGGTTGACACCTCGGATACAGGCGTACTGAGTCAGAACGTTGGTGATGAGGAAGACGATCTGGCTGGGGACCAGGAACTTGGTGGCCGCAAAGCCCAAAACGCCCGGCAGCTGCATCGGGGTACTCGACATGAGATGCGAGAAAGTACGGATCATTGATGGAGCGAAAGGCAGAAACAGCGGCAGCGAGAGAGCATGGGAGTAGAAAAGGTTCTCCTTCCACTGGGGGCCGTATTTGGCGTATGTAGCCTCCGTGTAGAGACCCATGATGGCGGAGAGGACCTGAGCAACAAAGAGGATCAAGAGTCCAGTGCTAAAGGCAGGACGACCACTGCTCTCGCTCGTGCCCTATAATTCACAAGTATTAGCACCATTCCACGGCGATTAATTATAAGAACAGGTAATTACCTTGGCCTGCGCATCCGACCATGCGGCCAGAATGACACCGAGTGTCAACAGGAAGACAGCAACCACTTGAGTTTGGGTGTATCTCTTGCCATAGAGATAGCCGGCAGCCATGGTCGTGATACTTCCACCAGATCTCAGGATGATGTGAACTGGCACCGAGATATCGTAGCTGAACGCATGATTGTTGAGAAGATTGATGGTGAAGAAGAGAACAATGTTGAAGATCCAACGGCTCAAGGGGACCTTGTTAGGAGTAAGGAAGAAGCGACTGTTCTTGTCGAACTGAGCGACGAATCCTGTCACAGCGACAAAGAAGAATTGAACAAATGTCAATAGAGTTCCTATAATACGTGGCAAGTGTCAGCCAAGGGGATAAATGCATCTTTGTCTCGTTAACAAGAGGGGTGATTTCGTACCACTTGACGGTTCGAAGCTATTTGCAAGTTAGCTATATGAAAAGATATGGAAAATTGCTACAGGTCAAAACTCACTTGACAATAGCTTCAAGAGCATAGACCTATAAGTAAGGAAACATTTAAGTCAGTTCTTGCAGTCCTCAAGACAGGTCAGAATGTGGGGACACTCGAAGTGACAACGTACATTGGAACAGCATCCTCCAAAGATGAGACTCAGCATGACACCAATTGTCATCATCGAAGGCCCAACCTCATGAGCGACCATCCTTGCAATATTCTGTGCTATTGAAGACGCTGATCCACGCTCAAGATCCCCAGCTCCAGGCCCAGCTCCAGCTCCAGCTCCAGTAGGCGACTCGCGCGAGGCGCTGCCGCGACGGAGCGAGTTCTGAAGGACCGACATGTCGGGCGTCCTCTTACGGAGAATGTGGGAAGGTATTTCGGGTGCCATTGCTGTGGGATGGGAGGTGTAAATAGTAAAACAAAGGAGCGACTGTGGTATCCCTCAACAAGAACTTTGCTGACAAAAAGCGGCTTATTGGTTATTGATGTTGCCCTCGTGTCCATGCGAGGTATTGCAGAAGAGCCTAGATTAGACAGGACGGGAGGATCTTTAGGGGCCTGGTAGTACTCGGTACCTGTTCGCATCAATTGAGGGGTACTGTGCTACCTGTTGGCTTATCAAGAAGGGCGGGGGCACGGGTGTCCTATGCACACAGAGCCAGTTAGCATGCCTCGTCTCACTCTATCTCGTGATAAGTACCCTAAAATCAAGTGCCAGGGAACCTCTTTTGTCACATTCAAGATGGTGGCAGCTGCCGAGCCTCAGAGATGGACCAGCTGAGGCTTACAGCTTGGTACAGATCGCGGATTGGTCCAGAATTGGTCGAATAAGCAATTGCCTCTGCAAATCCGTGGTATTAACTTCTGCCCTGCATCAACTAAACCTACAGGTACTAACAATGCCTAGGTATGTATCATCTAAAACTCTCCCTTGAAACTCCACGCACCCAGCTAGCAGCGAATAACCACCTGGCATTTCAACTTGTTCGCATCTCAGGCATGAGTGGCATTTCTTTGATTCTCAATAGTCTCTTTGTGGTTTCTGCTACACGTGGCGACCAAACGCCGACCCATGCATTCGTTCACCTGCATCCCATGTGGCTCTTCCCGCTCATTCATTCGCTTGCTTTGTAGATGATTGTCCTACAGCGCTCGCGCTCCGTCTTCAGGTTGCCTCAACAGCCACATCCAAGGGGCTTGTTCCAGCTATCTTTCCGCGGAGCATTCGTCCCAAGCAGTGCCGACTCTCTGTGCTTTCACTTCTAAGTATAATAGGCTGCATTGATCCATATTACCATATCATATCCTGCATCATCGAGATGCCAAGTTGTGCCCAACCATAGCATAACTAGGCCAATCTCGTCATAACGGAGGCGGAGGCAGAGGCACCTATATTCTTGCTGTTTCGACTTCCACCTCCCGCCACGCAACTTCCTCACTGATCTGCCCTGCGAGATGAACGTCGCTGTCATGGTCTAGAGTGCCGAGAAGACAAAGAGCTGCATCAATAGGTTAGTCGCTGTTGATGCCACAAATCGGTATAGCTTGGCTTGGCTCCACTTACATTGTTCGTAGCTGCAATCGCAATGCTGTCCTCAAACGGATGCCAGCTCATGTGCAGGATCTTCTTGTTAAAATCGATCTGGTCCGCATCTGTCTCCTTACGCATTCGCTGACCCTGACCACCTGGGCTGCCAGCCCTAGAGCCACCCTTCTTACCATTGGTTGCTGTTGGGCTTGTTGATGAGTTGATCGGTGTAGGCACTCCAACCTTCTTAGCCTTGAAAGCCGACTTATCCGCCTGAAGAACGACCTCAACCTCCTTCTCAGGGTCTGAAGGATAGATCATGAAATTGTTGTTGTAGCTGCCTGTCATGACATTCTTGGCATCACCCGAGAAGACAACCTCGAATTTGTCGAATATGCTGTCGTTCTCGTATGTGTCACACAATCGTGGTCGAAGATGCTCGTGAATTGGTATCGTCTTAACTGGCTGTCGCTCCATGTTGATATCCCAGATCTTCACGGTGAGGTAATCGCGAGATAGAATGTATCGACCGTCATGTGAGAATCGTACATCAGAGATGGAGGAGATGATTTCGGAAAAGAAGGATCGGGACGATGGATCCTCTTCTTGTTCAAATACTACAAGGTGTTAGCAAGCTTTTTGGAGTGCAAGGAGAGCCATCGCAAAGGGGTGCACAAACGTTTGGCGTGCTGATCGCACAGGGCACTCTCTCGCATATCCGCGAGCTTGATGGTACCCTTGGAGCTGGCATACATGAACCAGTTGCAACTCATAGGATGAAACTCGGCAGCTGTGATGACTTCAGTCAGTTCCTCCATGTTGGCAGGCTTGATATCAACAATGTTGAAGCTCTGATCCTGGATGTTGAGGTTCCAAAGGTTAATTCGCAAGTCATCGCTGCTGATAAAGGTCTCTCCGTCACTGTTCACTGAGATGCTGTTGATGTGATAGGCGTGTGCGTTGGCGTATGTTCGGCGTGGCACGGCGGCGACAACCGTATCGTGGTGTGTGAGGCGAGGCAGCTTGAGGTCGGCGGCATTCCTGAACTGATGAGAGGGTAAAGGCTTGGGAGCGCCGCCACCACCCGCAATACTTCCAGGCGTGACATCGTGAGAGAGGTTGTTCTCCGCTACAACCTTGAGCGACTTCTCAAAAACCTTCCATAGCTTGATTGTCTTATCGTTGGTAGACAGCAGATAGTGCGAAGCGTTTTGTCGTCTGCACCACTTTATCTTGTTGATCTTTTCTTCGATCTCGAGTGACTTTAGGTAGTCGAATTCGGGCTCGTGCGACTGAAACTCGGTGTGAAATTTGTACTCGCAAGTTTTTTTCTGCGTTGATGTTTAGCAACGACAAGAGAGAGGCGCACCGCCAAGCATGAGCGGCACGCGAGGGTATCGCTTGGTGATGACATACCGTTTCGTTTCGTTCGAAGAGTACTACTCTACCGCCCTTGTCGCCAGTAGCGAGATAGTTTCCGGTGTGGTCGAACTCAACCGTCGAGATGATATCAGCTGTATCAAAGCAAAGGCGACAGTCAGTTTACCAAGGTCGAGAACTACCTCTAGGAGAGAGATGGGGAGATGGCATACCTTCGGTGATGTCTTCAACATCGCCCTTGTCACCAAAGCACCTGGACACGAGAGCTTAGCATCAACCCCCAAAACACGAAACGAGCATCAAGGCTGGATAGAGAGAGACGACATACTGTGTGAACTTCCACGTGGGTGAGTTCGCTTCGCTATCAACCATCTTGTTGAGCAGCGAGGGCGGGGATTAGGAGGGGTTGTGGTTGGAGATCGAGGGAGGCAAAGGTAAGAATCGATAGCTGGTGGAAATGGCGGGGCCAAGGCGGAGGTGAGGATAAATCGGAGCCGATAGCTTGTAGATGATGGGAGCTCCTCGACGTGGGCGACGCGAAGGGAGATGGACGGACGATGCAAGCTGCAGTGACACACGCCTAGTCTTGCGGTGGGCGGAACAGCGTAAGGTAGGTAAGGTGGTGAGTTGAGCGGATGGGCGGTGGTGTCGTTTTTGGATATCGTCTTTTTGTCGACGCCGCAGTGGGGTCAAGCAAGATATCGCCGCCGTGATCTATGAAGAAACCGTCGTCCAAAAATATTTCTTGTCGGGCGGCAGGGAGGGATATCGGAGGTAGTACGGCGTTGTATGATGTTGAAAGGTCGGCAGGCGTCCAAGGCTGAAGAATAGTGGTGGTGGTAGTAGTAGTAGTGGTGGTGGTGGTGGTGGTGGAGGTGGAGGTGTGTGTGGACGTAGACGTGGACGCAGAAGGAGCAGAAGCAGCGGAGGGCGGACCAAAGAGATGAGGGAGGAGACAGTAAGTGGAGGGAGAGCGCTCTGGAGTCTGTGCTGTGCTGTGCTGTGCTGTGTGCTGAGCTGAGCTGCGCTGGGTACTAAGTACTTGGGCTACTATGAACAGTTAAGTTACTGGGTCTTGGTCTAGGTACAGGTACAGCGAAATAGGTAATGTTTGAAATCGAGAGTTGAATGGAAGGCTACTTACTGTATGAAATTGAAATTGAGATTGAAATTGAAATTGAGAAAGTCGCCGCAAACGTGACGATTTCCTTTGTGATGAGGGGAGATCAAGGATGAGATGGGAAGTGACGCAGCAGAACCCAAAGTCAAGATGCAAGTTTGGTTTGGTTCGATTTTGGGCTGGCCTGGTTCTGGCTTGGGCTTGGCTGCCACTGGATGGATCATGGATGGATGGATGGGACGGGACAGGACAGGTTATGGTGGAGCCTGTCGCTGTCGCCTTTGCTTTTGGAGGGGTTTGTTCCTTGCGCGCCGGTGCTTTCGCAACAGGTAAGCTGTGCCGAAGAGCAGAGCTTACCTACAGCTGAGAGGATGAAAGCCACAGGAGAGCTCCAGTGCTCTATTACCTGTAATAGGCTTGTTTGGAGGTTAACGCCACAAGTATACTAAAATCGATGACTTAACATGGCTGCTTTCGCCTGTGAGGGGCTAGCTAGTAGACGACCCCAACAGCTCAACCCATGAAAGCTCAAGATTCAATATTGATTGACACCTAGGGTGGTAAAGACCTGAGCTCTGCAAACCAGATAACCTATAGCTATCATTCTTGTGCTCCCCGCGCGTGAACTGCAAGCGGCATCGAATTCTGGAGTGAGGCTGCAGAACAGGGCAAGATGATCGGTAGGTCGATGCCCTGTGCTGTTCCTTGATACCTGAGTCTAGCACGCGACTTACGTATACCTAAATGCAACGGCGGGGTATCCCTGGATACCTTATCTAGAGGAGGAGATGGTGAATAGTTGTTCGCTTCTACCCAGCTAGAACCTCAGATCATTCTTCATCCAGGGTAGGCTGCTATACAAGTGTAGCTCTAGAGCTTGCTTGTTCACAAGAGCCGCCTTGATGTATGTAAACTTCCAAGAGGGGCATTGGCCTTGACCTATCTCGGGCATCCGATGCCAAGCTCCAAGCCGATCTGCACCCGCTCATCCGCCTGGGGCCGTTTTGACATGTGCCCCGGTTCAACTTCATCTACCTAGGTAGTTCATCTAGGTTAAAAGTCTACAACTGGGGAATTCATCAATATTGCAATTGGCAACTTATTTTAAGCCTTAAACTTTTGTTTTCAGCCATTCTACCGCGAGGATTCTAAGCTTCGCGGCCAATCTAATACAACCAAGCAAGAACCGATTACATCGTTCGGCTAAAGCCATATAAGATGAGCAAAGACAACGGACAACCACCAGAACCACACAAAGGCAATGATGCATCTACAAACTCGAAAGGAAAAGCCAGGGACACAAGAACTGAAGACCCCGATTCTATCACCAACCGTCTCCAAGCTTCTGGTAGACTAGCTCTCAATGCTTTTGGCACCGGTCCAGATCTAAGCGGCCAGCCACCAGCAGGAAAAGCCAGTTCAAGTGGTGGTAGCAGTCTAGGGAGAATCTCGTCAGGCACAGGAGAAGCATCATTACACAGATTACGTTCAACAGCTCAGAGCGAATCATTGCGCTCGCAGACGAATCTTGATTCCGGAGCATCAGCGCAAGCATTCAACGACTTTGTTAGTGCCGGCTCTACGTTGGAGTTTGATGACCCTGGTCGATATGAAAGCCCACACAACCAGAGTTACGATCTACCAGCCGGGCAAAGTACTGCAGTAAATGAGCAAGAGAAGTTAGATGGTGCTGCTGTTATCAGTCTTCTTGACGGCCCATCCGACGAGCTCGACGCTGTTCTACTTGGAGCAGAAGATCCAGAAGCCCAGGACGAAGGCTTGACACCCGAGGCGGCAGCTAAGCTACGAGAAGCTCTGTTTCCTACAAATTCCATGCCCTCTGGTCCTCGCTTGGACGACCTGCTCAACTTCAACCCCGATTTCTTAACTCAGCCGGGAGCCGAGGCAGAATTCGAACGACAACTCCACCTCGGCACAGCCGATACTGATGAAGCAAGAAACAACTGGCTTCGACAATGGGGAAACGTGCTGACCGGATACACCGATCATGTTTGGGGCGACCTTGAACCGTTAATAGCAGAAGCTCGAAGAGAGGTCGAAGAATCTAAGGCTCAGGGTTCTGGAGCTGCACCGGAGACAAAGGCACTGGATCGACTGCGGCAGGTCCTCGCTCACGTCCGAGGATTTTAAAGAAATAAGGTTAGGAATAGGCTTTCAGTGCATACCTATATGACGGCAATAAACGCAATTCAGATCCTAGTTCTACAACAGCGCTATATTTCGAGACAATGGCTTTATGTCTATTTCATTAATCCCGTCTAATCAGAGCCAGTCTTCTTAGCTTAATGATAGTGGGGTTGCGGGGTTGCTCAGCAACAAGGTCAACAGCCAATGACATCATGCCATCCCTTACCTAAACCCCCAACGCTCAAGCCCAATGCTGCGTCGAGTCGTGTTGCCCAAGGGAACAAGGTGGTCTGCTCTCTGCATAACCATGCATTTGTGACGGTATGGGACAATTATAGTATACGACCCCACCGACTTTCTTCCTAGATCCCTTGCCAGGAGCCTGGTAACTTACCGGGAAGAGGAAACGAGAGGAAGGAGAAAAGAAAAAAAAAAAAACCAGAACACGAGAATCTTATTGGGGCTTCCTTTTTGCTAACCTGACTTGCTCCTCACATGCCCATGCTTAAACGACCTGCAGTAGAACGGATAACGTCTCAGCTCATCCTATCCAGTGCCAGCGTGCCCAAGCCTCGTTCTTGCAGCTGATTCACCTTTCGTTCGCTCTCACACGACCACAATGTTGGCTTATAGCAGCTTATGGCTCGGCCTTGTCGCAGTCTCAACTGCTCAGAACATCCCAGAGGTGCCAGCAATAGCAACGGCAACATACGCTCCCGCATACGCTCCAGCATATATTCCACCTGCATCGGTCATCTTTAAGCGCGACGATTCATGTCCTTCCAACACATTCCGATGCTCGGAGGAGCTTGGCGAGAGGTTTAAAGACATTTGCTGCCAGAACGGCCAAACCTGTGCCGTCGACGCCGAAGACGAACCAGCATGCTGTCCCTCAGGGTGAGTGCCATTCTACAGCTAGATATACCATGCTCAACGAAAGACTATTTGCTAACATTGCTCCAGCGCTGTGTGCACCGGTACAGCTCCAGCCTCGGCCACCGGCGGCGCAACCGCTTCAGCATCCTACGTCCCGAATTCATACTTTGCCTTCCCTTACGCCCCGACGACCTATTCAGACGAAGCCGCTTGCACATCTGCCGTTGACGCTTGCGATAGCAACTACGATCAATGCCTCAACTACCTCGGAGACGGCGGTCAGTATGGTGTCACCATTGTTGTGCCTGGCGGCGGAGGTACTACGGTCGAGGGCGGTGGACAGGCTCTAGGCCAATCGTCAGCAACCGCGGTTTGCTCCAGCTTGAGCTCTCGCGCTTGTGGCAATGTCACAAATGATGACTGCAAGGACTATGGAAACGATGCTTCATCTTCCAACAACCTCGGCTTGTGGCTTGCAGGCCTTGGTGCAGGCATTGCAGTGCTTAACGTCTTGGTTTAGGGTACCGAAAAAACGATGTTTTACGATAAGATACAAATGCTGCGAGTAGCCAAGGGGTGTCGTCTACAGATGCAAGTCGCACACTGACTTTCCAGCCTCTATGCCTGGGATCGGATGACTACCTTAGTACGACGCTTACTATGAATGCTCGATTTATGCAATTGGAGCTATGAAGCGTTTTGATTACGTTGTATATAGGATTGCAATTGGGTTTATATTAAATAACTGGTGCTTTACGTATCTGCACAGTTTCATGTTTATATACTTATATAGAAACAAAATACAACCGACTTGGTCGTGTAAGCCAAAGTCCCAATAATCAAGATGATGTTGGCATGGAAATGTCAAGGTTTCGGGTAGGGCTGCTAGCAATCTGTTAGCCAAGTCGCTGCAGTTCAGCTCCACTCAGAATCCCAAAGGCAAAGCCTGGTGAAAAAAAGTCGCGGGGCATCGAACTTTGTGGATAACACCCACGCAAGTGGAAGACAACTCACCTGTCCTTCAGTCCAACTCAACCCAACACTCCTTATACTCAAGAAATACTCAAAAATTCACCCTCAACCAACTCGCCATCATGTCTCAAGTTGAACTTCTCGTCATGGCCTCAGGCAATGGCTCCAACTTCCAGAGTATCCTGGATGCCTGCGCTGACGGCCGTATACCGAACACCCGTGTCTCATCGCTTATCGTCAATAAAAAGACAGCATACAGCATCCAGCGTGCAGAGAAGGCTGGCGTTCGCCATGAATACTTCAACCTGGTCGCTCACGGTTATCTTGCAAAGGGTGAAAAGGACCCTGCCCGAGTGAAGGAGGGCCGCGCTCGCTACGATGCTGATTTGGCAGCCAAGATCGTCGAGAAAAAGCCCGACATGGTCGTTCTCGCTGGCTGGATGCATGTATTTGCTCAGTCTTTCCTCACTCCTCTCGAAGCTGCTGGCATCCCCGTAGTGAATTTACACCCGGCCAAGCCTGGTATGCAACATCCTGTGTCCATAGCCCATAGCCTATTGTGTCCAAGTACTGACATTCTTCGTCACAGGTTGCTACGATGGCGCCAATGCCATAGGAAGAGCTTTTGCCGACTTTCAGTCTGGTACTCTTGAGAATGGCTGTACTGGAGTCATGGTTCATTATGTGATTGCTGAGGTCGACCGTGGTCAGCCTATCCTGACGCAAGAGGTTCCTGTTCTCAAGACAGACACACTTGAAGACCTTGAGGCAAGGATGCACTCTGTTGAACATGAGCTTCTTGTAAAGGCTATCGCCAAGCTAGTACCAGAGATTGCTGCTAAGAAGTCAACATGAGCAAAAGGAAGAAAAAAGCAAATTGTTCTTAACATGACCCCTTTTTATTGCCGAAATGGTTGTCTCCCGAAACCTTTCAACTATGGCATTCCATTCAGACAGCTTGTTCACATGTCTGGTGAAAGTATGGCTTCTAACATGTCCACGATAGAGCCGCTGGTATCTTCTCCCCCCTTATCCCACTCGCCTCCATCCTGCCCATCAAATGATCGGCTCAAAAATAACCGTGCAGTCAGTTCTGCTTTCTCTAGACGCTCTTCTTCTGATTGGGATAGGCGAGCACAAACTGCGCTCAAATCTTCGTTCCTGGCCAGAAGTTTGGAGATGTTTTCAGCACGTTCAACAACTGCACTTGGCACTCCGTTCAAAGCTGCACATCTGCCTCCGAAACTCGATGTGCTGTGGCCATACTCGAGGCTGAACAGATACGTCACTTGCTCATCCACAAGAGATGCCTCCCAGTCCAATTTCACGTTCATGTGCGCACTACGCAAGCCATCGTGATGCTCCAGGTAACTACTCTCGAAAATCTCGTGAAAATGCGTGGCGGCAAGCAGGCGAGGACAGTCTGGCCCAAGTGATAAGTAGTGATCCAACAAGGCGGCCAGTAAACCAGCACCATCATCACCATTGGTTCCCTTCCCAAACTCATCTATCAAGATGAGGCTCCTCGGCGTTGAGGTTTTGGCAGATAGAGCGGCTTGTTTCATGTCTCTGGCAAACGCGCTTTCACCCCCAGACATACTTTCTCGGGGTGATATACAGGTGAGGATGCTGTCTGTGAGGCCAACAGTGGCTTGACTTGCTGGTACAAAACTACCGATATGAGTAAGATAAACGATGATGGCCGTTTGTTTGAGATACACGCTCTTGCCTGAGTGGTTCGGCCCTGTGAGAATCAAGGCCTGAGGCGAATCTTCTTCCCATTGCAATGGGTCCGATGCCCCTGAGGCAAGATGGCAGGGGTTTGGAACGAAAGCTGGCACGACAAGCTCTTGTAAAGGATGACGACCGTCCTCAATGTGGATGACGTTCGCTTCTACAACTTGTGGTGCACGCCAATTGTACTTCTCGGCACCTAGAGCTAGGGCAAGTACTGCATCAAACTCACCGCACATATCCGACGCTGAAAGCAAAGGTTCTTCATGTCCAAGAACCTTGCTAGCAAGTCCATGTATGATTTCCACCTCTCGATCTGTGATCAATTAGCCCAGTTTTCTACAAAGATACACTCGTACCTACCCCCAATTTGGCAGTACATGTCTCCATATTCTTCATCCAGTTCCTTCATATAGCTGTTCTTGTAGCATACTGCACCATCTGCAGTGAACAACTTCTCCCAGGCTCCATCAGCTGTGCCTTCTCCTTCGTATTGTCCGTTTCCTGTTACTGGGCTTGACTCAACTACTGTGAGAAACCCTATCTGAGGCAAGAAGATGCATGAACGGACGTATTTGCGCGCCCACTCTGGTAGCTCACGGTTGATGTGGTTGACCACTTCCGTAAGGAAACTGTCCATGCCGTCGTACCTTCTCTTGAGTTCGTCTAGTTGAGGGTCAATACCAGTTCTTACCGACGAGCGATGGCGTGCTTTGGATTGTTCAAAGTCGATCGTTTTGTTGATCATGTCGCCAACCACAACCAAACTGGCTGGTTGGAGACTTTCAATGACCTGAGAAATTACCTTCAGCCCGAATTCGCATCATGTGGTGTGGCCACACTTACCTTGTTGAATAGTACCAACTCGCCGCCACCGTTGAGCGATCCCAACGTCTCTCGCAGTGTGAGAGCCTGGGCAGTGAACTTCTGGATTGTTGTCCATACACCTCTGTCGAAAGACTGTCCAGCAGACAGGAACTCAATACCCTTTCTCAGCTGCGTGAAAGTCGTTCGTAAGTTTCGAATCTTGCGCAGAATTGAAACCAACTGTGCAAGTTTGTCGACATTGTCAGGCTGAAGCAATACAGCAATGGTCCTCTGTCTCTCTGCAATGATGTTCAGGTCCAGCAAGGGACGAAGGAAGATTTGGCGCAATTGTGCACGGCCCTGGGGGGTAGACGCCAAGTGGTGAAAAAGACCATAAACTGAAAGGCTCTCTTTCGAGCTGCTCTTGTTCGGGTCTGATCCCCAAGCCTGGCTATTGGGATGCAGTTCAGTCTGGACGATTTGAAGAGATAAGAGAGCATCAGCACTGACAAACATGTAGTTCGAAAGTGAAAACATGCGGATATCAGCCACACGAAAGAGAACTCCAGCTACCTGACCGTCGGGAAGAAAGCCAGCAGATCTTCGTCGAAGAATATCTCCCAACAAAGCACCAGCGCAACCAACCTAAGTTAAATCAGTAAAACGACAAGCCTCCTTATATCCTTACACTCACGGAGACCGGGCTATTCATGTTGATGCAACTCCCATAGCGGAGTGATCGAAATGTGTGTGACTCTGGCTGTGTAAGCCCTGGTATAGACTCTTCCCTTGGATCATCCTCAATGCCAGTGGAAAATACGATGCCGGTAGGCGCCAAAGCATGAGAGTGAAGACCGGCAAGTCTCTCATGGGCAGATTCGGTGGCGAACTCGGATGATTGCAAGCACCGGAAAATGATCCCTCCTGAAGCATCTTTAAGTTATCTCTTGTTAGCTTTCCAGCTTATAGGAAGGGGTGCAATCCTGACTTTGCTTACCTTGCGGAGTAGTCATCTTCTCAAGATGATCTCGGAAATTTGCTGGGGCTCGCGCTGACAAGATTAGGGTGCTTGGTTGAATGTGAACGAGAAACTGCTCCGCAATATCCAGGGATGCCATGGAAATGTCCTCTGAAACGTGAAGAACACCATCTGTAGTTGAGAAGTATGCACACCCAATCGTAGAATTGTCCTTCATATCGACGACCATAACAGTTTCGTGCTGTATGGGCTCACTACTACTCCGACTGTTGGTGTGGTCATTGGGAACAGACGGTTCGTGTGAGTCTGAGGAATGTGGTGCTTGGTTGCGAGACATGGGACTTGGATGAACCGACGAGGAAGATCTTGGAGAAGACCGCGTGGTGTACCGATTTGTACCCGAAGGTCTCGACCGACCTCGTTCCTGTTTAGAGCCAGCTCTGGAAGACGAACCAATGCTATTCCCACGGGTGGAATTGCGTCCTCTCCAAACTCTACCCCCTCGACCTCGGCGGCTCGAGCCAGAAGCGCTCGATACTGGTGTCCGTGCCATATCGAACGTGTCAAGTTGGATCCCATCGGCCCATTGGCGTTGAAGGATACGCTGTATGGGCTGGACACAAAGGTTGAAGCGTCACCCCGTCAGAGATATGCCTGGCTTCGCTATGATGTACAGGAAGGTAGGTGGAGGGGAAGAGCACACCGATGCAGTTACCTCCCACACCTCTTTCCTTGTTCAATTGTTAGAAAGTTGGAGGGCCCTTCCGTACCTTCCTTACTGTCATGGCCTGGTTAGGAAGGAGCGAGACGCGATTCAAGAAGGGAGTGACCTCAACTCAATTCTCCTTACATCAGATTCATACATAATCCAGTGTCAATTCAAACAACATCGTCATTAAGCTGTTCATTATTCGGGAGTATTTACACAGACACACAAATTGTCTTTATTTGATCCTGAGATATGTCCCAATCTCGTCATCGCGGTGCTGATTTGGACGCAAAGTTCTGTAAGAAGCTGAACATCATCTCTTCTCACAGACAGAGTACCATTTTGACGTAACAGAAACAAGGTATGTGCTGTTCTTTATCGTACCGATTTCGCCCTTACTTTCCTTCAGCCTTGACCCAGTTGGTGAACTCTCGTCGCTGCTTGCGAATATCCACAAAACTAGGTCGCGTCTCGAGCACACTGAAAGGGTTCCCCCGGTAGTCCTTTTCCACCTCACCGCTGCCCGTCCTGAAGCCAGCCTCTCCTTCGCGCTCAATCTTTCCAGCCCATTCGTGCCACTTAATCGGTCGGAGCTTCGGGGTTCCCAGAACGAGGCCCAAGACGACAACCAATGTCGCTACCAGAGCCTCAATAGAGATATCGATCGGGAGAGAATGGGTTGCGAGCGGTTGGGGCTGGCCGTGGTGCACTGCTGTCGAAGAGATGACCGAGTGCTCTTGCGCGGAGTAGCACCTAAAGAGTGATTGTTAGCTCATCAGCCTTATAATTGAGAAACGTGGGACTCACGCGTGCGCAAGAAGGACAAGACCAGTAACGGTCACTGTTTTGGAGATCCAGGTCATGTTGCGTTAAATTGGGTAGCTCGTTATTGCGATGAGGTTGGACGTCTTGGGGACAAGTCGCGGTTCACAGCTGCAGCGATGACATGGGTGGATTGATGACTAAGCCACCGACGCTCTCCACCAATGCCCATAGTCGAATCAACTTCACATACAGTCTTACTTATATCAACCTAGTAATCAGTTCAGATCAAGTCAAGATTGAGTAGATAAATGGTATTTCACAAGCCTGCCATTTCCCTTCCTTTCTAAAATACACCCAATAGGAAACCCTCCCTGTCTAAACCAACCCGCTCGATCCAGTGTATGATGCCCAAAACCGCCCACCCAATAAGTTACCCAAGGAAATCTGTTACAAAGCCGCATCCCAAAACATTTACTGAAGACCCTGTTCGGTCTGCGCATACCAATCCTCGAAGTGCCCAGGCTCGTCCATCACTTCGACTTTCCAGTCCTCCTTATTGCCCTTGAGGTATGCCTCCTGTGCTGTGGTATCCTCATAACCACCCATCATTGGCACCATGTCCTGTCCACCTCCCATGTGGGAGACCCATCCTTTTTGTCCAAATGGAACGTCTGCGGGAAGCCCATCGTACATGTCGTAAGAAGGAACAGCACTAAACATAGGAGGGGCCGCGTTGTCAAAGGCTGGCGCAGGAGGTCCATAGTAATTGTTGGCAAACCCATCCAGACAGTGTACTGAATAGTCGAAACCTCCAGGAGAAGGGGTTCTGCTGGCCATGTCGTTATTAACATTCAGACCGTTGTACTGACGCATGCTCATATCGTAGGGACTTGGTTCCATCTGACCATAAGGGAGTGCATGAGGCCGCCCCTGAGGTTGGTACGCATACATGTCATGATAAGCGGCCATAGATGATTCAGCCGTGGGGTTACCAACAGTATCGTAAGCAATAGAAGAAGCTTCGCTCAGTCGTGTAGCATGACGAAACCTAGACTTTCGCGCTGCATTGGAAAGTCCGCGTCCGCCATTCCAGTCTGAATCGTTATCCGAATACCCGTTGTAATCATCATCTCCATTCCCGTCACGTCTGGTCTTTCGTGGCTTCGAAGGTGTGAACTTGTATCCAGGGTGTGCTCGCTGATGATTCACACGTTCAATTCTAGCCCATTGATCGAATGCGTCCTTGATACGAGGTGGTTCCATGACCCATGCGGCACCGCAGACCTTTGAGACATGCTGGTGGTTGTTCTGAGCACACTGTGTCTTGGCAACTTCTTGATAGGCCTTTCGGTAGAGCATAAAGGCGTTCATCGGGCGTTTAATCTGACCAGCCTTCTTGTTGCGCGAAGTCTCAGAGAGTCTCACCTCGGTAGACCGATTGACAAATGTCTCGATGTCAGCAACGTGGATATCGGGAAAATCTTGAGCAGACTCGGATAGGGGCTTCGAAAGCATGTTAGAGGCATTCTTGGCTTTCTCAGCTCGACTTCTTTTCTGCACACGGCCGCTCTTCACCGCTGGAGATTTAGCTGTGAGCGGCTTCTTAGCGATGCTAAGTCCGCTGCGTGTGGTGATCGCATCGCTAGTTGAGCACGGTGCTGGAGGTGAAGCCTCAGGTGTATATGGTAGTCGGGTCTATTGAGTTAGTTCGACCCTCGCACAAGACTGCTGATGTAACTCACATTGTAGCCAACCTCGTCAGGCAGAGGTCCGTAGGGATGGCTAGTAATGCCCAGTCCTCCGGTATAACCTGCCTGCTGTTGCTCAGCGTTAGTATGGCTTACGTGTAGAGATGACTTGTTACACTTACGAACGAAACATCGCTCCTTTGAGAGTAGACAGTAGATGGCTCATACACTGAAGAATCATCTTCACGGACGGGAGTAGAGTATCGAGATGGATAGGAATAACCAATGAAACCTTGTTCTGGACTCATGGTGCCTTGAGGGTGCGATGTGTGTGAGTCCATGACGGCCAGTGGCTGTTGAGAGAAGCCGTCAGAAGAAGATGGCGGTGTTGGAAGTACTGGTTGTTGCATATCGCAAGACTGTCACCACTCTGCAATATCGACCTCAGTCCAGAACGAAATGAGGATGCTTAGGGATTCAGTGTTGTTGTTAGTGGTTGAGTTAGAACGATGCCAGGGACTATAGCTGACAGAAACAACAGAACTTTGCAAAAAGCACAATGTAGATGAAGAGATTAATTTTGATCTTTTGACAGTAGCTATGTTGGTCTTATGCGGTCTGAAGATAGCATACCCAGTAAAGTTGCCTTTGTTGGGTTTCTTTGAGCTGCCGCATGTGGTTTTGTATGTGCATCACACCTGGGGACATCTTGATACCCTAAACATGTCTGCAACGCCAGGGCCATGCCCACAAATAGACAAGCAACGTCCTGCTGCACCTGAGTTCAAAGAGAACGGAGTAGACGACTTTCTCCTTGGGAAACAGACCACAATGCGGACCGTTGCCAAAGGGGGTTGACCTCTCCAAGCTGCATCTACATGTGTCGTTGGCCGACTCCTCCACCCTCCATCATCCAACGCCCGGACCACATTAAAGAAGCACGGTTGTAAAAGAAGCCCTGTAGGGTTCAAGAGATGAGCCGCTTGGCGTCCAGCCGCAATCCATTCAATAGAAACAGAATGTCATACTTTCGATTGTGCTTCCCTGCGCCGCCCTATTCGCATGCCGCTAGTTCAGCCATGGCGCATTCCTTTGACGTGCGCATCCGGCCCCTCTCTCCGTCGCCTGTCATCCCAACTTCAGACGTAAGGCAAGGTAAGGTAGGTATGTAGGGTTGTTTGACCAGTCGTCCTATTATCCACATTGATATTGATATTGAATATAATCAAAAGCACCTTGGCTGTCCTGATATCCTGACGAATTCTCTCTGATGCACCGCCATTTCGCTGCCTTGCCAGGCTTGTTGAGCGGGGTGCTGCATCATGTTTGCTCCAAGTGCCGGATAGCTGGGACCACGCGGTCACTCGCAGTCCTGCTGGTAATGTCTGTTTGATGTGTCGCGGTAGCCGAACAGCCAACCAACCAGATAATCGTTACATGCCCAGCCTCATCCAACCCTGTCCCAGCCTGGTCTGTTGGTTCTGCTATGACAGATTTTCTCTGCCGTTCAGACTATCCTGTCCTGGCGTCCAAAAAAGAAACATCTCTATTAGACCGCTTTCGAAGCTTGGGCCATTTGTTCCTGTCCACCATTTTCCATGCCCCAGCATCGCTGATATACACACTATTTTCGGTATAGATTCGGCCATTCGCGTCTCGCGTCGATGTGGTGCTCCCAAACACAGATCCTGTTGGTCGCTCACCTACCCAATTTGATCTTGGGACGACTATAGAATCCGTACAGATGAAGGAAAGTGTCGTTTTAACGCGCTTGGTCCATCATCTCGTTTGAGACCCCATGACAGGTGATTATAGTGAATACCAGTATGACTCTCCAATAGGAGTAGAAGCTCAACTCTTTCTCGTTTACTCTCGTCTGGTATTGGCTGTAGTTGGTTGCTGGAAAAATGTTTGGATTAAAAAGTCGCATATCATTCCTCAACCAGGTTTAGAGAGCCCCTTGACGCAGCTGAGTGGCGTTCACCAGGGCCTAAGCCTTACGAAACCGTCGTGTTATGAGTTTTCATCGGTTCTCAAACGGTTTTGGTGGCTCCGAAGGTTTGGTTGGCGGAGTCAAAATCTGATGCTGGGGAGATGGCGATAGCGCCACTGGAGGTAGTATTGGAGTAGCAGCCTTGAATCTGCTCGAGCTGGCTGAATCGATTGGGCGCGGTGGTGAATGCTTAGTTGGTGAAAGTCCGGCGACAGAAGGCAGAGTACCGTTTTGTTCGTGAGCTGCACGGTAGATATCGCGGCTGATCCGAGGTGTACTCAACGCCGATTCAACCGTCTTGTCTCCCTGAAAGCTGTCAAGACCTTTGGAAGGACTGGGTGTTCGGAAAGACGTCACTGGAGTTGCCATAGTCGTACTGCCCGATGGGCTGCCCTGAGTACTAGCCTCTAGCTTAACAGGTGCCGGGATCACTGGTGCGCCCCTGGGTGTACCAAACATTCCCTTGCTCGACTCTGGACGGGCGTCGATCGTGGTATTGGGGAAACCAACGCCATTGACGCTAGTGCCAGGGGCGGAAGCCATTGGAGCCAAGCCATGTTCCATGCTGCCGTTGGATTTGTTGATGTTGCTTCCATCCCCCGCTCCGTTGGCCTTCAGAGCTTCTTCACTGGTGCCAGGCGATCCATGGTGAGATGAGTCGGGATGTGCACCTGAACTAGATGGGCGATTAAGCTTCAGTTTGATAGTCGGCCGAGGTCGCTTGGCTTCTTGCTCGCGACGAGTGCAAGAAGTGCAGATGTAGTGAAATTCTGGCTGATCGGCAGCTTCTTCGCTCAGTCCCACACACTTGCTGTGCTGCCATACGTTGCATCTTTCGCATGCAACGCTGTGAGCTCCATCATCGACCTGTCCATAAAGACCACAGGTACAGTCAAATACCCAATCTTCCTCCTCGTCCTCCAGTTCCTTCAGAGCTTGTTTGTTTCTCTCGATTTCTACCTGAAGACGACGTTCGGAAACTCGGCCGCTGGCACTCGACATGTTTTTGCTGTCCTCGGAGAGTTGCGCGAGCTCTTCTTCGTGCTGAATTCGTCGTGCCTCGCGCTCTCGTAATCGCTGTTCCCTTGACACCATTCTCTTATCCCGTTCCTGCTCCAATTTGAATTGCGCTCGTTCTTCTCGCCGCCTAGTGGCTTCTTCTTCTCTCCGATGCCGTTCTTCCTCACGAACTTGTTCTTCATGTTTCTGTTGTTCGACTTTTCCAGCAATGCGGCTCGATCGCTTGGCGTTTGCCATCTTGGCGGCGTTTGCCAGTTCGCGCTCTCGCTGCAATTCTCTTCGCTGCCGGGATTGCTCCTGCTTCTCCAAGATGGGAACCAGGTGCTCTTCTAGCTGGTCTCGAAGGATTTTCTCGTTCTCGTCGCGTGTTTTACGGAAACCATCCACAATAGTCCGCACATCCTCGAGAGTTACGGCAAGACATTCCCATGTCATTCCTCCGAGGCCGTCATCTTCAGGTGGCGCATCATCTCTCGTATCTTGATCCGTGTCGGCCGCTTCCTCCTCAGTATTTAAGGTAGTCCGTCGACGTTTGCTCGAACGCCGGCTCCCATATGTCTTTGATTTCTTGGGCTTGGTCGGTTTCGTAGTTGGTGGCGGCTCTGTAAGGCGATACACTCGGTTATCATCGAGCACAAAGTACGTTCGATCGTCTGCATCCCAGCCGTACGGTTCTATCCTCTAGGGGGCTATTAGTAAGGGTTCATAGTTTATTGATGATGTGTACTTGCCCAACTGGTTTGCTCAGTATCCTTTTGTTCCTCCATTTTGTCTCGAATCCGCTCGGGGTGAATCATGACCCATTGCGTCAGTTGTTGCATTACACGAATCTGCCAGGTACTTGATATCAGTTTTCCATTGCTAAATAGATGTTGACTGAACACGAGAGCGTACCTTGTTGAAAATGTCGAAGTCATCGAACTTGAGGGGCGTTTCACCAGAGCCGAATGGGTTGTAGTTCGGGGATTTGTTCACGAATTGCTTCCGCGCTTGATCGTCGAAGATGTCGTGCCTTTTCATAGGCGTTAGCAGGTGAATCCATCTGACCAATTCGTGGAAACGCACGTTAAACCGCGATGCGACGAAACAAGTTTGAGGAGGGCAAGGGCGATGTCTGATAACATGCTCGAGTTTGGCTTTAGACATTCCGTCTCGATTTCCTGAAGAAAACGTGTGAGTAGGTAGGCGCGTTGTATAGGGAGAAATTCCGGGCTGCTCAAAAGTCGTACCTCGACATCGATGGACTCATCGATCTTCGCAGCCTTGCCGAAGATATAAATCCATTGGCAAAGGTTTGCAAAATGCCACATGTTTCGGATGCGATGCTGCAATGAAGGTTCTTTCTCGCCATCGTCGCCATCTACAGCTGCAAGCGAGCGCTTCCGCGACGGCATGTTGAAGAATTGTTGATGTGAATGTGAAGACGCTGGTAAGTCGCGTCACAATCGTCAGAAGCGTGTCTGAGCGTTTCGAGGGAGCTTTGGATGTCGCGAAAAGCTACCGCGTGGCGCAGTCAGCCACAGGCACATGCCCAGCTGAAGAACTTCTATCGATAGCGCCAATGCAGCTTACGACCTGCAGCTTCTAGGGGATGAAACGCGTCGCACTGTGACAAAACCTTATTCTAAAAAAAGCACATGCTAAACTCCCCTGAAAAACGGTCAAGAAATTTGTAGAGACAGTGTGCAAAAGGGCAGTTTACTGTCACATTCGTGTGTCCTATCTCAGGACTCCTGATTAGGATTGCATTACGCTGGCTACCTCTTTACTTCCACGAATACCTACGTATCATAATTCACACGCTTCTTTGTACCTGTGAGGCATCGATCATGCTTCATTTTGGTGCCAGCACCCACAAACCCCGTTCTCCCTGACATTGGGCCGCGTCGGCGGTCATCAGTCCTTCGTTTGTTGATCCATGTCTTCGCACTCTTGGGATCAAGACGGGCGTCCTGCGCGGCGCCAGTCTATCCCGTTACAGAATCTAGATGGATCGCATCTTGATAATCACCGGACCCAGGCTGGGATTTCATATCAGCAACCGGGTCGATCCTCTTCTCCTAATGCTCCTCAAATGTCTGCCAATGCACCCGGACTCTCGACCTATTGGGACCAGCCCTACGATCGATTCGACGACGATGTTAGCCCAGGGTCGCCCATAGACCCTATGGCTCTGCAAGCTGCTCTGCCTCCCGGAATGGATCACTCTGAACCATTACCACCGTTGCCTTCTACGCCAGTCCGTACCTACGATCCTCCTGCTCCATACGTTGAAGATGCGCCGAGCACCGACTACGCCGAGTCCGATCGAGTCCCCTTGACAGCTGGTGCTGAGCCCATCTCCGGCTCCCTATCCGCCAATAACTTGGACGACCGAAATCGAGATAGCTTTCAGACCGTATCGAGTATGGAAAACAGCCCTTCCCGTGGTCGAAACACAAGAAGCCTCGGCCAAGATCTAAGAGCTAGCTTTGGATCTACTCGAAATCGCAACTTCGGTGCTTCTCTCAACCCAAATGAATACAGACGGTCTCGATCACCCTCTACCTCGGGTGCTTTGTCACGAGCTGGATCTATTGTACGGGCAATGTCACAGCGAGTGGTCAATATCAGTGGAGAAACCGAACTTATTGATCATCGAGCATCGAGGCATCGCTCACGCTCGCCTGGCGGCAACGAACAAGATAGAAATCGCGATACAGTGAACTCGCTGTTTGCTGATACTTCATACCAACCACAACTCGTTCGGTCGTCAAGCGAAAAGTCCACAGAACCACGCTACAATGTGAGCGAAGCCGCCGCGCCAGAGCTATCAAGGCCACCTCTACCGAACCCTCTTAAGGGAAAATCTTTGGGAATTTTCTCCCCGAATAATCCTTTGAGGGTGCGACTTTGCGATCTTTTGGTCAACCCATATACTGAGCCATTCTTACTTCTCTTGATCGTTCTGCAAGCCATTCTCCTTGCAGTTGAGGCTGCACCGGATGTATTTGAGAAAGGACGTCCAGAACGATGGGGTAAGCACCCTATTGATTGGGCTATGCTTGCTCTTTTCATAATCTTTACTCTTGAAATCATCTCACGCATCATCGTGTCTGGTTTTATGTTGAACGCAGCGGAGTATAGCACGATCGACCGTAAACGTGGAGTTCGAGCAGCAATTGCAGATCAATATCGTGCGGTTTTCCAACCTGAACGGATAAAATCTGTAAAGAAGACATCGCATTATCAACCAGAACCGTCAGCGATTTCTCGATCTTTCACCACCTTTATGCAGGGACAGCAAGCCTTACCGCAAACTCTAGAAGAACACCAGAGGTTTCAACTTGCTCGTCGAGCATTCCTACGTCATTCCTTCAACCGTTTCGATTTCGTTGCAGTCGTCTCATACTGGATTACTTTCGTTTTGAGCATTTCCGGACTCGAAACTCAGCATGATTTGTATGCTTTTCGAATGTTGAGCTGCCTAAGAATTCTGAGGTTACTGGCTCTAACAAATGGTACTGCAGTAAGTAGATCATCACCCTTGATCGTTATGGTAGCAAAACTTACAATAATTAGATTATTCTTAGAAGTCTCAAGAAAGCAACACCATTGCTTGTTCGAGTTGCGTTTCTCATCACCTTCTTCTGGCTGCTCTTTGCCATTATAGGTGTGCAGAGTTTCAAAGCCAGCTTGAGCCGGCAGTGTGTCTGGCTTGATCCGCTCAAGCCCACGGATCTTGATGCTTCGTATACCAACGAGGATGCATTCTGCGGCGGCTATTTAAATAACGAGACGGGCGAGACCATGCCATGGCTTAAGTTCAATAATTCGCACTCTTTGACCGACCTGAAAAACGGAACAAGTGACGGCAAAGGCTTCTTATGTCCTCGAGGCTCCATTTGCCTCCAGCAAAACAACCCGAACAACGGCACAGTCAACTTTGACAACATCTTCAACTCCTTGGAGCTTGTCTTTGTTATCATGAGCGCCAACACCTTCTCCGACCTTATGTACAAAACTATGGGCTCAGATTACTTCCAAGCCGCTCTCTTTTTTGGTGCAGGCATTATGATTATGATGCTTTGGCTCACCAACTTACTAATTGCTGTCATTACCTCGTCTTTCCAGGTCATTCGAGAAGAGAGCAAGGCGAGTGCGTTCACGGTTGATCGAGATTCGCCTGCGCAATCTCGTTCCGACGAGAGGCTTCGACGCACGTCTTCTTTGCAACGCATGTACCACAAGACAAGGGCAGTCTGGATTTTCATCATCGCTTTCGGATTGATATGTCAAGCCTGCCGTAGCGCAACCATGTCACCCAGAAGAGAACACATTATCAACAATGCAGAAGTTGTTGTGACAATCTTTCTCGATATCGAGATGATCCTTCGATTTGCGACTGATTGGAATTATTTCCACAAAAGCTGGCGTAATCTGTTCGATCTCGGGCTTGCAATTATAACTTCCGTCATATTGATCCCCCCGATCCGACATACGAGAGCTTATGCATGGTTATCTGTCTTTCAGATCCTGCGAGTTTATCGTATCGTCTTGGCGATCCCTGTAACACGAGAGCTTATTCTGCTTGTTTTGGGTAATGCTGCCGGTATCGGCAATCTCATGTTCTTCGTCTTTCTTATGACATTCTTAGTAGCGATATTTGCTGCACAGCTATTCAGGGGAGAAATCCCTAAGTATGAGGACGGTGACCTTAACCGCATCTCATTCTTCACCATCTACAATTCTTTCTTGGGCATGTACCAAGTCTTAACGAGTGAGAACTGGACAGATATCCTTTATACCGTCACTTCCTACACCAGGCACAAAAATACCTCATGGATCGGGGCCATTCTCCTTATTGGATGGTTCATTGTGGCATTCTTTATTCTCGTCAACATGTTCATTGCTGTCATTCAAGAAAATTTCGACGTTTCTGAAGATGAGAAGCGGCTCCAACAAGTCAAGGCCTTCCTGCAAAGGCGAGATCTTGGCCACTCATCCAGCAACTTGGCTCTTTCTACCATTTTTGGGTTCTCAAGATCTCGCAGGAACAAAGACCCCCTCGATTACGGCCCAGCAACTGTGGAAATGCTTCTCAAAGATGCAGTGGTTCGGGAGTTCCTGGACGATCAGATGAACCCCAAGCCCGAGGAAGACCGGCTACCTCACGCACCTATGAGAAGCGCAACCACCTTGCTAGGCGGTGACATCAAGCCGGGTCGTATTTCGGCTGCTTGGGGAAGGGTGAAGGGATGGTTCAGTAGCAAAGAACCCAACCCCTTCTACTCAAGTTTGCGATTTGATGGCGCAAACGACACCTCAGATCCCCGTCAGATGGCTGAACAGGCAATGTCTGCCACAATGACTCGGAGACGAGCTCAGAGAGAGTACCTTGCCAAGTACCCCAACTACAACAACTCTCTATACATATTTACGCCCGACAACAGTCTACGCCGTCTTTGTCAGCGAGTCGTGGGCCCTTCACGCGGCATCGAGCGTATCGACGGTGTGGTGCCCGATACACTTCTCTGGTACTCCTTCACGATCTTCATTTATGCCTCAATCGTGGCCATGGTCGTCCTTGCGTGTGTCACCACTCCTCTTTATCAGAAGGAGTATCAAGAACAGCATGATTTCAGTTTTAGGAATTGGTACATCTGGACAGATATGGCCTTTGCGATTGTTTTCACAGTCGAAGCCGGAATTAAAATCATTGCAGACGGACTCATGTGGACACCCAACGCGTACTTGCGTAGCTCTTGGGGATTTATGGACTCTGTTGTCTTGATAACCCTCTGGATCAACGTCGTTACGCTTCTCATCAACGATGGCGCTATTTCTAGAGCAATCGGCGCATTCAAGGCTCTCCGTGCACTTCGTCTGCTGAACGTTAGTAACAGCGCTCGAAACACTTTCCATGACCTCATCATTGTTGGTTGGTGGAAGATCCTGGGTGTAAGTTGATATCATCTCTTGTACAATTTGCTCTTGCTAATCACTCTTCTCTTAGGCTGCCTTTGTCTCGTTATCTCTGCTCATTCCGTTTGCCATCTACGGACTCAATCTCTTCAACGGCTTGCTTGTTTCTTGCAATGATGGCGGAGACGGAATCAGCACCATGGATAATTGCTATGGTGAGTTTGAGAGCACGCCTTTTAGTGATGATTGGCCGATGCTAGCACCACGTGTTGCCGCAAATCCGTTTTTCAACTTTGACGATTTCGGCGCATCCTTGTTCGTTCTCTACCAGATCGTCAGTCAAGAGGGATGGACAGATGTGTCTTTTGCTGTTCAGGCCATCACCGGCCTGGGCAAGCAGCCTGACGACTTGGCCTCGCAGGGAAACGCCGTCTTCGTCGTTGTTTTCAACCTTATGGCAACGGTTTTCGTTCTTACTCTGTTCATCTCTGTGTTCATGCGCAACTACACGGAGCAGACAGGTGTGGCTTACTTGACGGCAGAGCAGCGATCGTGGCTAGAACTGCGAAAGATTCTTCGGCAAATTTCACCATCCAAGAGTTCTTATGATGACTCCGAGAAGAGCTGGAAGAAATGGTGCCACAAGAGAGCCATTGAGAAGAAGGGCAAGTGGTACCAGACCATAACAATCATTCTGGTATTGCATCTCATTGTGCTCGTTTCAGAGTTCGCCGGTGAGCCATGGTGGTGGACGAGATATCGTGACTTCGTTTTCTTTGCCTTCATCCTGGCGTACACGGTCAATATCGCCATTCGAATCATTGGCTTGGGCTGGGTCCGTTTTCGGCGAAGTTCGTGGGATCTTTATTCGCTTTTCATCGTCTTTGGTGCATTTGTTTCGACTCTTGCCCTCTTGATTCTGGACACCGGGATAGAAGCCTATGTCCAGCTACACAAGGTATTCCTGGTAGCTATTGTCTTGCTTTTGATCCCTCGCAATGATGCACTGGACCAACTGTTCAAGACGGCTGCAGCTAGTCTGACGGTGATTGGCAACTTGCTGGCAACCTGGCTAGTGTTCTTCCTCGTCTTTGCCATTGCCATGACTCAGGCTTTCAGCTTGACACGATTTGGCGAAGAGACCGAGTACAACATCAATTTCCGAACTGTGCCAAAGGCCTTGATCTTGTTGTTCAGGATGAGCCTTGGTGAAGGATGGAATGCAGTCATGGAAGACTATGCCAACATCGAACCACCGCTTTGTGTTGACGAAGACAAATTCTTTAATAGTGACTGCGGCAGCAAATCGTGGGCCAGAATTCTCTTCATTGCATGGAACATTGTCAGCATGTACATCTTTGTGAACCTGTTTGTGTCACTCATCTACGAGAGCTTCAGTTATGTCTTCCAACGCTCGAGTGGCATGGCAGTTGTTGACCGAGATGAAATCCGTCGATTCAAGGAAGCTTGGCGTAGCGTGGACCCAGCAGGCACAGGATACATCACGAAAGAAGCTTTTCCTCGTCTACTGGGTGAGCTGTCAGGTGTCTTCCAGATGCGCATCTATGACCCAGAGGACAGCGTTCATTCGATTCTAGATGATATCCGGAACGAAGTGAAACTAAGTCACCATTCATCCATTGCAACAACTAGTGGATTCAGTGGCATTGACTTGGACAAACTCAACCAGCGACTGAGGAGCATTGACGGCGAAAAGGTTCGCGAGCAGCGTCGACGATACAACATTTTCTACGAGGAGGTTTTGGTGTCTGCAGACCCAGACAGAGGCATCTCTTTCACGAGTGTCCTGATGATTCTGGCTCATTACAATATTATCAGTGACAACAAGAGCTTAAGGTGAGCATTTCGACAACCTTGTTATCTCTGCGCTCATACTGATTCTTAATACGTAGGCTCGAAGAATTTCTGAGGCGCCGAGCCCGCCTGCAGCGAGTCGATGATCAAGTCCGTCGTGGCGTGGTTTTGGGCTTCTTTGACACTTTGTAAGTCATGAAAAAGCTGGTCGCTATAGAGAAGCCTATCACTTACAAGACCCTAGATATTACACGCGACAATTCAAGAAGCACATGCAGCGGAAGCACTTGGCACGCATGACTGCAGTGCCGCAGTTGAACATTCCAGAGATCCTGGTTGAGAACGATCTGAGCGACGATGAGACAGGTGGAGCAGGGCCGAGATCTCCCCTCTCGCCAGCGTCACGTCCTTCAAGTGTTGACGCAGGAGAGCCGCGCAACTGGCTGGGATCGGTGGATCTTTCGTTGCACGACACGTCGTGGAGTCACCCTCTCAGCTTCCCTAGAGCTGCGCCTCCATCGCCGACGACACCTGCTCAGCCATTGGCCTTTAGCTTCGAGATCGAGGAGGACGATCCTCATGAGCAACAGCAACAGCAACAGCAACAGCAGCCGACAACGCAAGCAAGGACATCGGCACCTTCAGCGCGTGAAAGCAATCATTTAGATCCCATCAGCCCTGTGCAAGTCCGCGGAATGCTTGATGATTCGGTCTGGGGCGAGAGTATCCGCCGTAGTGCTACAGTCCGACGAGAGCAGAACAGGGGCTCACATGGCTACGATGGCTATCATTGAGGATGAAGCCGAGGAAGAGGATAAGACTCGGCTATGATGAGTACATAGAGAAGAGAGGTGAGGGTCTTTGTTGGTGGTGAAACAAGTTGACCTTGCATTAAATGGACGTTATATTGAGGACTTTGGCCTCATGGCATAATTGACAGCTGGGCATGGCGTTCCAGGTTTGTGTAAGCATAAAACAGGGTGCCAGGGTGTCCCCAGGTATCTAGTTTCGGTCGATCAAAATAGAGATACATTTTAATGCACAAGACAGTATCAGAGTATCTGGCAGTTTCGGTACGAGGACACGCAATCCCTGACTCTTTGTCCGTCTGATCAACGGGAGGCTGCGACAAAGGATCCCTGCTTCGTGGCCCTGCTGACGTTCGTACTGTAATTGATGGACGCTGCGACTGTTTCAGCCGCTAGTTACGACGTTGAAACAAACCGTGCACCCACATTCCGACCACGAACCCCTGGCATATTCTGATACAGTGCAGTGCAGCAGTTGCAGTTGCAGTTGCAGTTGCAGTTGCAGTTGCAGTTGCAGTTGCAGTTACAGAGACGGTGTGTACTGTAACTGTGAGTTATCTATTTTCTGCAACTCTTTTCATTTTTTTCTGGGTCTTGTTTCTCATTGTCTGGTTAATAAATAAAGACACAAGGTGCTGCTTCTCTTTGTGGATTCGTGCTTTGCTTGTCCTTTGTATTTCACTCAAAGAAATCTCACTCGTTTTTTTGTTGAACGCAAAACAACACAAAGAGTCTGTGATAGAAACATACGATAGGCTGTGCCTCTATTTTCTATCCTTAAACTCGTTCACTCCTTGAAGAATCTGATTTATTCTACGACAACTGCTGGACAAGTTGTTTGACTCATTCTCTCTTTTCGACTCAACCCGGATTCTTATTCAAACTACGAGCAATCATCATTATCACCATCATCAACACCTAGTATCCACGCTTAACTTCTACAACACCAATTCACGTCTACAAACTCATCCAAAATGGCTGGCAACTCTCGCTTCGAAACCATGACTGCTCGCTTCTCTCCCTCTCGTCTGCGTAACTCTCTCCGCCGCAGCTCCTCAGCATCAACCAACACACAAGCTTCATGCTCATCCGTCAACACAACGCACTCATCTACTGCCGATGCCATCAACAACATCATCTCCCGCCAGCCTTCCCTGTTGAACCTGGAAGCTGAACGCAAGAGCTTCGGCAGTGAACTGAGCCTTCTCGAGCCCAGGCCCATCGTCTACTGGGGCAGCGTGGAGGAGCGCATGGGTTAACGTCATGATCCTGATGATTTGACATGACGAGAGGTTATTGGTTCACGGTTTCTATGTTCAAGAATGCATTTCATGGGTTTAATGTGGTGTTGGGCTTGCCTTTCGGATCTCTGGCAGGTCAACTTGGAAACATCTTTTAAGATGGGGGCGTTTGTGCTGTGTATATGATTATCATTCAATTCTCGCCGAACATTTCGGTATGGCTTCTAGATAGACAATCTTTGCCAAAAATTCAACCAAAAACCATTCAAACTTTTGCTGCTTCTTTTCCATAAGGCTAAAAATACATGATCATTATCATCAATTCGCTTGATTCATTCAACACAATGCCAATGCCAATGCCAATGCCCCCTCGACTGACACGTCCAGGGGTCCGAAACGCATGTCACGACCCACACAGACCCCTGAAATTCTCGCGTCGAGTTCAACACCCGCAATGATGCCACTTTTGATCGACATGAAAGGTCAGTGCATTGTGTGTGGTCATACCGTTAAAGCCGGTGACGGTGATGATGTAGATGCCGTTGCTCTTAACGTGAGACACTCCTGATCGCTGGGAGGATCGCCAAGGACCGTAATTAAAGCAAGGGAGATTGATTTCTCAGGCAAGAGAACGCTTCGACATCAATATCGACGCACGTCAGATCCTTTTTGCGGTCGGGAAATTATAAGGTCATGGTTGCAGGGTCGAGGATGGAGTCAAACTGCGATACCACCCCGCGATATCCATTGCAGGGGGCTTTTGTTCTTGGCAGAGCTTCGGATGTCATTAAAGGCCGCGGATCGTATCTCCTCAGCTCCGTCATGTTCATAATCCTGGAGGCGGGGCGGTATGGTTGTTGGCGTGAGTCTCGACGAGAGAAGCGACGCCGTGATATAGGCGGTTCGTTAAGAACCAAACGGCGCTCGTGGCTACGGCCAGAGTAACAGCCAGGAACATGAGCACAGTAGAACGCATCTGAAAGGCTTCATCTGCTTCCATCTTCATAAGCTTCTTCTGCTTGCTGTGATAGTGCCAGCGACCGTGAGCATCGTGGTCAGCATGCCCAATATGTTGATACGGCTGGAGGAGCCATCGCGGCACCCATTTTGATTGCTGATTACCGGTACCGTAGAAGTTGTTACGGCCGGCAGTATGACGGAAATCGACCAGGAGGAGTGAAAGGAGGAATACGGTTATGTTGACGGGCGTCATAATTAGCTACAGAGATCCATGTTAGTATAATTACGACCAACATAGAGCACCACCAGACTCATTTCAACATCGCGAGAATCCTTCATACTAGAGAAAATGAGGGGACTCCTCTTCTCTCTGTGCAATGACCTCAACTGGAGGAAATGATGTCTTAACGAGGGGAGACCCACTGAGTACAGTGTTGAGGGCTGGTTACCAGCATTCTCAGGTGGAGGACCGATCTTGGCCATGATGGATCAGTAGATGGATGAGTGATAACGAGCGTAAGAAATGTTGTGGTCAATAGTGTATTGAGCAGGGTAAAAAACAATATCAAGAAGGAAAACAATCTCCCTTTTAGGTATTTGACCAAGGCAATAAGTGAATCAAACAAAGAGGCTGATGAGGCCCGGGCAAGTTGTGGCTCACTTACGTAGCCGCCCTAGTGAGGTCATCGCGTGGTTGCTAATGCCCACAGGATTCCCGAGGCTCCCGATCATCATGACCCCTGCTAGAAGCATTCCCAAGAAAGCTTTGTGCAGGTAAAGAAGCGCTCTGGAAGCCCGAAAGAATCACCAAATCATCTAAACTTTTGATGAGCCTCAATACGTGGTCAATACTGCGACCACTGGCTAAGCCATGCTATTATACGTTGCTCTGATATTATTATCCAAAGCTGCCAGCCAAGCCACCATTTCACACCCATCAGCCTCATCGTGATGCGACGTATGCAGCGCCGATCTCTCGTATCGAATCGAGCTTCCGGTCCAAGTTCGGGCCAGGCACAGGCACAGGCACAGGCACGGCTTTCCGATCTTCAGTCATGGAAAAAGAAAGGTCATTTGAAGCTCCAATAGGGATATCTCATTACAACAAAGGCAAAATGGCGTTTACATGCAGCCATCCGCTGTCATTTCATTCCCTCTCTTTTAGCCTATACCCAACCAGCCCTTGATTTTCCAGAGCGCCGTTTGCCCATGAATCCCGCGCCTACCTGATGCATATCAACGCCTCTTGTTTAGCCCCATGGATGTCTTCCTTTATCGTGCGTTGTGAATGTCGAGCACAAGGATATCCTGAGCGCCAATTCGGGTCAGGTCGTCCATGACCAGAGCAATCTTCTTCTTCTCAACCATCGAGCTCACAGCAACCCAGCCCTCCTCGTCCAGGGTTGTAACTGTTGCCGAGCGCTTCCCAGGAGTGACTCTGGTCGCCTCGACCAGACGGCTTCGCTCGACGTTGTACTGGCAGAGCACATAACTCTTGGCAGTGATAACACCACGGATACGCGAGGTGATGAGGTCGATAAGCTCGGGGTTTGAAGGCGACTTTGACTTGATGAGGACGGCGGTAGAGTCGACGACAGTGTCAATAGCCTTGAGGCCAGCAGCCCTCATGGTCTCTCCGGATTCTGCACGTCAATTATTAGCCATGATACATCTCAATGGGTGAAACAAGGCTAGTGCCACATACCAACAAGATCAACAATGCCCTCGGCGACGCCAAGAGCGCAAGCAGCCTCAACACTGCCGCTCAGCTCAACAATCTTGGTGCGCATCTTGCGAGGGGACAGGTCACCCTCGGCGTTATCGCCCTGCTCAAGCTTCAAGAAGTAGTCGGCGGCCAGGTGGACGAAGCTAGTCCCAATTGTCTTTCCAATGAGATCTTGAGGGGTCTTGTACTGGCCCTTCTCGGGGACCTGAACCTGAAGCTTGCAGCTTCCAAAGCCCAACTCCATAACCATATCAGAGCCTGCTACCTTATCCTCGGAGGCAGACGCGTCGACTGAGCTGCGTCGCAGGTGGTTGTAGGCGCGGACGGAAGCATCGTGCTCCTGAACTTGGTCCCATCCGGTGATACCGAGGTCGCATCGGCCCTCGCCAACAAAGGTGGGAATGTCGGCAGCGGGGAGGAAGATCAGGGCGATAGGGAGGTTCTTGACGAGGGCAATGTCGAGGCGGTTCTCGCGGCGGAACTGGACGTCGGCGCCCTCGAGGAGGTTAAGTGTGGCAGCATTGAGCCGGCCCTCTGCGAGAGAATCAGCATACTTCTGGAGTACAACATGTTCGCACGAATAGAACTCACTCTTGGGTACGGCAAAGAGAAGACGACCTTCGAGACTAGAGGGGATTTTACATCAGCGTCTGCGCACAGCGAAGGTGGGATGTCAAGGGTTAGACATGTATTGCCCAACCCTTCTCAAAGGGAGAGACCAACCTGTTGACGAGATCCATGGCTGGCGACTGAAGACTACTATATTCCCTCTCTTAAGCTTCAGTTTGTATCAGGACAGTCACGATAGCGCAACCAAGGCAGTCGGGGAATTTATTATTGTCTGTGGTGACTGCTAATGACTCCGACTGCGGGGCTGGTCAACATGATGGCGGGGCAGAACGTTCGTTGTGGCACCAGCATTCATACGCTGGAGCGACCTGATTGGGGCTGCAATCAGGTACCACCAAAGGAAATCACCACTGACGCAGACCGACTATCGGGGGCGTCTCAGTAGGTCCACCAATTGAAGGGCACAAAGATAACACGCTGTTGGGGATAGAGTCACGTACCATTGAGTCGGTAAGGAGCTGAAGAGATTAAGACGGTCACCTAGGTGCTTACGAGATGGGCTGGGGTAACGTGAATGATAGTTTAAGCATCCACTATACTTGAGATGTCAATTGACTTTAAGTTATTAAGATTGGCTCTGGCAACACCGCTCAAGTCTGCCTTTTGTCTTATCGTACATCCAAATTGGGTTTGTTGTTATAACGTCCCGTTGCTGCAGAGCCCAACCACCAAGGTACATATATCCAACCTAGGTACGGAGTAGTGTTTCTTTCACAACAAGCAGTTACTCCAATAATATCTATCCGGGGTTGGTCCGGAACTGACAACGGGACGGGACGAACAAAGGGTCTGTCGAGTATCAAATTGAGACACAATGAAAAGACGTTGAACAAAGGCCGAGATAAGCAAGACATTGACACTCGAGACCCTAGCATAGATCATTTCAATGTCTCGTAAGTAGAAACAAACCGAAACGTCCTCAACAGTCATTACCTACCTTGGGTATACCAGGTATCTCGTAGCAGTAGTAGTAGTACCATGCAGTGAGCAGCGTGGCTTGCTTCTGTTTCAATTGGGGAAACAGTTGTTCTCTAGCAATTGGGTCAAAGAATGGTGTGCCTCCCGTGTTACTGTACATTCTGCGAATATAGTATCATGTGGCTTGTTGTCTCTATTATATGCACTGCACATTTCTTTTCCTCGTTCTGGGCATGTTTGCTTGACCACTCGCGGCGTATCCCGATCTCTCGGTGTGTGTGTCTGACGTCCCATCAATCTTGCCTTTTTCCTTTTTTTCTTCTCCTCGCTGACGCATCTTTGATAAACCCCGAAGACCTAGTCCTGGTTCAAGGTCTCAGTTTTGGGTCTCAGTCTCAGTCGCAACAAGCTCGCTCTTGTACAGTAATGGTAGACTTTTTTTTTTCCCTCTCTTTCAGCTCCTCGACCCAAAAGTCTTGGCCTTTTCTCCCTCTAATCCTGGTTGACGGTTAGGACAAGCCTTTGATCTAACTTTGGGTCTGAATTTAAATCAAACTCTCGGACATGGCCTACCTCAACCACTGTATTGGGATAGGTAATTGAAAATTATATTCAGACCCAACTGCTACTGCTACGTACCCCTCGCGGACTCAAAAACCCTTGAAGATTAGCACCTTACGGGCCCGAGCAGGGAGTTGGAAACCCTTTTAGCGCTCCCGGGCCGCGCCACTTGGGAGCTAAACCTCCACCCCAAACTCCAATTTACACTTTACCTTCAGCCGGGCTTCTGGGTTCTCCACCTGCCGCCGCCCGCGCGACATCGACGACATACCTCGCAGTACCTTAGCCTTACCTTTAGTTTTCGAGCTGAGGTACCTACACCTACTCTGCATACATCGCATCACATTACATCGTCGTCGGCCTCTCCTTTGGTGGCTTTCGCGTCTTGGCGCTTTCTTCTCTCCGCGAGACTTGTTGTCTTGTCTGGTTTTGTCTTGACTTCATTGCTTTGCTTTGCTTTGCTTTGCTTTGCTTTGCTTTGCTTTGCTTCCCTTCGCTTCGCTTCGCATTCGCTACGCTATTTCTTTGGCTCGAGGCCGACGGGACACAAACCCAACTATCAGGAGCACTTTGCTCTTATACCTCGCCTTGTCCGCGCATCCTCTCCTCCTCGTTTCGTCTCCCACCGACCGCCCATCGCACAAATACATCTTGCTCTTCTCTACCTTATATATACTCGACACTGTTCGATAACCCTTCCGATAGCGATCGCTATGAACTCAGCATATCACCCGCCCGATATGTCGCAACGAATGTCTGGCTCTGGGTACTCCTCCAGCATACCACCAATCCACAGCTACCAGCAACAACACCAGCATCAGCATCCCCCGCCGCATTTACCGCCTCCGACCCAGCATCACCATTCTTCACATCCTCCTCTGCCGCCGCCGCAGCCAGCTCAGCATCCTCACCACCAACATCCCGCACCGCCGCCTCCTCCTCCTCCTCCTCCCTCCCACTCGCTGTCTTCGCATCAGCACCACGCTCAACCACCCCACCACCAGCAACTCCCACCATATCCTCCCGCTTCATATCAACCACCTCACCCGAGCCAACATCCGCTGCCTCCTCCTCACCAGCAACACCCTCCTCCTTCAAGGCACGATGAACCTCCGCCGTCTTCCTCGGGACCTGCCCCTAGCGATCAACATGTAGGATCTGAACAAATGCCCACATCCTTCTCCAAAGTCGAAGAAGCGACAGGCCGAAAGTACAGGTTTGTTATGAGACTTCAATGGTATTATCATTCCTTCGTGCTAATACAGCTCAACAGTCTCGAGGTGGTACAACAACCCCAGCGCGCGCGCATGTGTGGTTTCGGCGATAAGGTGCGTTTGCTTCTGCCCATTGGGTCTCGATTGTACGGCTAACAGTTTCTTCAGGACCGTCGCCCAATTACACCCCCACCATGTGTTCGTCTTGTCATTATAGATACTAAGACAGGAAAGGAGGTCGACTACAGGTACGTTGACGTTGCTAGAACACCAAGACGCCATGTCTCCTGCTAACATGGTATTTTCAGGGAGACTGATTACAACATGTTTGTGCTCTCGGTCGATCTGTGGAGCGGAGATGGTGCCCAAGAAGTCAATCTGGTTCGGTCGTCGACTGGAACGGGCGCTATGGCTTCCTCGAACAGCTACTCCTACTCGACCCTCGTCAATCCTGAGCCGGGCACTCCTTCATATCAACCACAAACACTCCCTCCAAGCCGCGAATCCGGATATGGTCAGGCACAGGGGATGGGATATGGGCAGGACTACCCCCCGCCAGTGCAGCAAGGTTATGGGCAAGGTCAGTCAAGCAGGAGCAACAAATGCGCAAACAAAAAAACGCAGCTGACACAGGAGTAGCACCGTCATACCCGTCGAGCAGTTCATACGGCCCGCCCCAACAATATTTCCCGCGACACAGCGGCTATGGCGCCGATCCTCCCGCCCCTCCGCCAGGTGCTCCCTTCCGCAATGGATATGGCCAGGATCAAAATGCACTTACTAGAATGGCGGTGGTGGGAGGCCAGCCCCAGGGCATGTTTACAAGGAATCTGATTGGCAGTCTGGCCGCGAGTGCATTCCGTCTCAGCGACACTCATGATAACCCAGGCATCTGGTTCGTCCTCCAAGACCTAAGCGTTCGGACTGAGGGAAAGTTCAGGTAAGAATTACAAAACTGTGTACAAGCCATGATTTGTGATTGCTGACGTTGGGTTTGCAGGTTAAGGTTCTCGTTTGTTAACGTCGGGCGGCCCGGAGTGCCCGGCGGTCCGGCCCACGTAAACCAAGGTCGGGCACCAATTCTGTCGTCGTGCTTCAGCGATACGTTCGACGTGTATTCGGCGAAGAAGTTCCCCGGCGTATGCGAAAGCACACCCCTGAGCAAGACATTTGCGGCCCAAGGTATTAAGATTCCGATTCGCAAGGACGCGAACGTCAAGGGTGAAGGAGGCGGCGACGACTACGACTAGAGCTGAACAACCTGGTTGAAGCTAGGCGGTCGCGGGGATTACTCTTGTTGCCTATATCTGCATGAGAGCTAAAGATGTCGGATTCCATATCATACCGAGGCATGATGTCTGCAAGAGATGGAAGTCAAAAGGCATAGGCATAGAAGATCTGGTAATGACCTTGGGGAAGAGGCCAAACCATGAACGCCCTTAGTTTAGGTCTTACAGATATGTTGCCAATGGGTGTATGGATAGATAGGTACCGCCCTTGTCAAACAAGGCGTGATGTCATGAACTGCTGAGCAGAGATGCCGGCTTAGGTGTTTGGAATTGAATGATGTTTTCATCATGTTTTGTTCTAGCTTGAGGTTCGCTGGTGAAGTTGTCATGAAGTAAGTAAGGCATGTGATTGCGAACAAAAAAGGTTTGAGGCGATGCGGGATCGACAGGGCAATAGATAAGCAAAGAAATCTGATTGTATCATGATCGAGTCAAGGGTCCAAGGAAGCAAACGTCATCGGACCTAGACAAGCTTATTAGCATGAGCCACCATTTTCAGGGTCTTGATGATCAGCATCAGCATGAGCATATGTAGAACAGCCCTGCTGAAGCCCTGAACCCTACAGCCAAGCTAACGCAATCTTTTTAAGGTCATGAGGCTTGAGATCGAATAAGCTACGTGCAGATTCCTTCGTAGCTGGGAGCCACCCAATTAACCCAATCCGCTGTCTCGGGGCACGCCAGTACAGAAACGGCTACGGATATGCGCTGGTACGGCACGCAAAAATTGAAAGTTTACGCCTCAAAGCGGGAGTGAGCGCCGCTGGGAATCTCGGAGTCCGGCGAGAGCGAGAGCGAGGATGGAGTTGGTAGAGTACCTAGTAGCTTAGAAGATTTTCTCTTGGCAGGGAAGGGAATTCGGCTAACTGACTTGCATATTGTAGCTTGGAAGAGAAGCTTATGGAAGTTTTGGTTCCTGTCATGAATTGGATCTTATGCCTGACGTTAACTTGCAGAAGTGTTTACGTATGCTACATGTCGTAGTCTACGGTAGTTGTCGATGTGAACAAGATGCGCTTTTGCAATCATTGGCCAGTTTCTTCAAGCTTTCCCCTTTCTGTGCCTGACATGCACACTCGCAAAAGCAGAGATACAGTTCACTATTGAGATATGACGGACGAATAATCTCCAACTGATGGCATCAAGTGACCATCAGCTGCGTAAGATGTGAACCCCTCACGTCCAAATAAAGCTTGTAAGGTATTGACTTCGTACCTCCAAGTACCCTGCCAAGATCTGGGGCAAGCACGAGGCCATCAAAATTCATTACGCAACCCAATATTCAATGACTGGATGTGGCTTCTTAGTGCAGTGGCCAAGTGGAACCGGTCAACGGGTACTTGCATCTACTTATCCTGGACTTGGACCAGCTTTAGCTGAGCCTCATTCTTCAGCAGACAAGGGTAGGGGAACAGAAAGACTTTTACAATCAGAGTTTACGCAAAGAATTCAATTCCTGACAAAGTAAATAATACCCAAGTTCCTTAAATCAAATTAGCAAGACCATATGTAAAGAAACCTGCCTTCCAAATGCATAGCCCAGCTTCGGAGCAGCCTAGTCAGTCTAGGCCTTACACGCTCTGTCTGGGCGGCGGCGGTGGGTGGGAAAAAGGCCGCAGCAAGCACCTATTGAATTTTTTTCCCCTGTATGTTGATCATGGGAACAGGTTCCTAGACAGGGCAGGGTGAAAAAAAAATTAGCAGTACCTTGCCTTAATAACGACATCACAAGGGACTTGGCATAGGCTTAAAAAGTGTGACCTCCGCCTCCAACAGAGATCAGTCCTCTGAGTCAGATTTACTATTTGTTTAATTTCTTAGGAAGAAAAAAAAACGCTTGAAACCCCTCAGTTGCTTGAACCCCTAAACCCAACCACTAGCTCAACTCACTCAAAAACAACCATAACTCTGGTCACCTCATTCTCTTCTCTCTCCCAACAACCACATATCACATATCACCAAGATGCTCTCTTCTCACGGTCGAGGTGGTGCCGGCAACATGGCCGATACAGCCAACGCAGAAAAGGCCGACCCCAGCAAGTTCCAAACTCCCACTCTCAAGGGTCCTGTTGTCACCACCGGCCGTGGTGGTACAGGCAACATGGCCAAGAACAGCGACCCTCGCGAGACTCGCAAGCGCCAAGACGTTGAAGCGTAAGTTTTTCTTTCGATCTCAGATCCCTACGAATTCGACATGTTTACTGACCCGAAAACAGTGTCCCTCGACGTGAATCTTATGGTGCTCAGCACGCTGGTCGCGGCGGCGCTGGCAACGTCTTCAAGGACAAGGAGGCTGAGCTTACCCGCAAGCCCAGCAACGACGAGGCCATCACCGACGAGGAGGAGCCCAAGGCCGCCGTCTCGCCTACTGTCGCTAATGAGTCATTGGCTCAGAAGGGCAAGAACTGGCTCTTTGGCAAGAAGGCATAGAAGCCTCCTAGTTTCTCATCACTATTTTGTTCTCATTCTACTACTATGAGAGTTTCATGTTCGACTGTTATTGGGTCTGGTTGTTTTACAGCTTGGTGTTTTGGCGCCTTTGACATCCATCGGAGGGGTTTTTGGCCAGGCTATTCATGAAGTACGGGTCAACGGAGAGGCTCAAAGGATACCTAAAAAGGAGGAAAAGTAAAGATACCACCCCATGAATTCAATGATATGCAAAAGTATGATTTTCCCCACTACCTTTCACCATGCTGTTTTACTATGTTACATCTTTTTCGTCTATTCTCCAGGGTGCCTTTTCCCATGTTCACCCTATGCTTTTTACTCCTCCGCGATATTTGACATCGACATATGGTATCTTAAAATACGCCATTATCACAGCACACAATGGACTCTGTCATTAGTTCTTCTTGGTGAGGCGGTGGATCTCCTCAAAGTAATGCTTGAGGTTATCAGGGTTCACACCAGGGGTGATTCCTGTTTTCATTAGTATTCAGTCCGTTCGATGTCATATCTAGAACAACTTACCGTGACCAAGATTGGCAATCCAGCCCTTGTTGCCGACCCAGAAACCTTCAACCATCTGCTCCACGGCCTTTGTAATGGCCTCCTTGGTGCCGTACAGCACACCGGGGTCGGCATTGCCCTGGAACACAATGTTGCGGTCACCTCGAATCTTGACAGCTTCCTTAGGATCGTGAAGCCAGTCCATGCCGACCACGTTGTAACCCAAGTTGCAGGCAGAGTCGAGTGCGTACCAAGCACCCTTAGGGAACACGGTCATGGGCACCTTGTCCAGACCAAGACTCTGCAGCTTTGCAGGAAGCTTCTCAGCAATCTGCTTAAGGTAAGGCTCTGAGAATTCGCGGTAAGAAGCAGGGCCAAGTTCTCCGGCCCATGAATCGAAGACCATTGTCAGCTACAGCGATGTTGAGTCAGTTATACAAAGTCGTAACTCTCATACTTCAGTTGTTACTTACCTGAGCACCCGCCTTGACTTGTAGAGCCAAGTGATCCACACAGATATCGGCAATCTTGGCCAATAGCTTCTTCGACTCCTCGGGGTACTTGTAGATCCATGTCTTGACCTGCGCAAACAGCTTGGTACCACCGCCCTCAACCATGTAGCAGAACAGCGTCCAGGGAGCACCGCAGAATCCAATCAGCGGTACTTGACCCTCAAGCTTCTGGCGTGTCAGTGTGATGGCGTCGTACACGTAGCCGAGCTCAGCGGCGACATCGACGTTCTTGGCAAGCACCTGGCTGTACTGTCCGTCTTCAGGGTTCTGGAGGGGGTTCGGGAAGTGAGGGCCCTTCTTCTCAACCATCTCAACGGTCATACCCATGGCCTGGGGGATCACAAGGATGTCGGAGAAGATGATGGCGGCATCGATAAGGCCGGCAAAGCGACGGACGGGTTGAAGGGTGATTTCTGTCGCAACTTCGGGATCGCGGCAGCATTCGAAGAAGTCTCGGTTGCCCTTGGCTTCGTGGTACTCGGGGAGATAGCGACCGGCTATGAACCAAACAAGTCAATCTTCCGTACTCTTGTCCACAGTTTCAGCGGTATCCTCACCTTGTCGCATCACCCACATAGGAGGACGCTCAACGGTCTGGCCTAAGTCGCAACACGGCAAGTCTCAGCACAGCTCTCCCATGATTCTCACAACTGAGGCGCGGACAACCCACCCCATGCTGCGCGAAGCAACAGGTCATTCTTGAGAGGCGCGAAGTTATGCGACATTTTGGCTGGAATATTCGTCAATTGGAATTGTTATTAGCTTCAAGAATAACTGCAAGTTACAGATTGGGACCTTTAAAGAAGTTCCAGTTCCAAAAACTACCCCGCCGACCACTTCCCAATTGGAAGCACAGTGGACAGTGGAGGGGTCCTTCCTTAGGTACCGCGAGCTCCCCGGCCAGATTGATTCCAAATTGGCGGGGCCCACTGTCGGTCTTCGGAACCAGGGTCGGACCGACACGCTGTCATCACGACTGAGCAAGCTCCATGCGCGTAGATAGCTTCATTGAGACACGGAGCTTTATACCCACGACACCAGTCTTGCCTATTGTCCACTCGAAATTTATTTCCCACTTCAGATATCTTACTCCAAGGTTATCCCACTACATCCGCGACCATGCCTTCCGAACGCGATCTTCAAATCAACCCCATCGTCCCCGAGTCTGTGATCCACAACACAAAGGTCAGCTATCTGATATCGCCATAACTGGCAATTTAGCCCATGTCTTGAACCCTTTGCTAACTATTTGTGCTCAGGCTCTCTCCAACCTTCACAGTCTCACGGCTTCCCTCTTCGGCGTCAGCGCCGGCGTCCTTGGTCTCGAGTCCTACTACGGCTTCATCATCTATCTCATCTTCTCCTTAATCACCACCCTCCTGTTCTACGTCCTCAAGGTTGCTCCCGAATCACTCTCAAAGGGTCACGCTCCTCTCGATCCTTCCCGATTCTACCGTGGTTTCTTCGATTTCTGGGTCGGCGGCATATCCAATGGCATCTCGGGCTTTGTCTTGACATGGACGTTATTCTACGGTTTAGTTAGGGCCTAGGTGAACAGCATCAGGACATTGCATATATCTATGGCGTCTTTGGATTTATGACGAGAAACCTTTGAAGCAAATGACACCGTGACGTCTAAAGCAGAGCGAATTGTACTTGAAGCGGCTAATGCAAAACAATGAAACTAAAAACATGCGCTGGTGATCCAGCGATAACCTGAAACTAATACGCTCAAACAACTAATCAACAATTTCAACAACTTTGCCAACAAAACCCTCTAATCCAGATTTATCCTGACTTCCACCTTCCAACAGGATAACTCGCGAACCCAACTCGATCCATTCCCGACGATTGAGAAGCTCCAATCCCACTTCAGTTCCAGCCTTCGTATGATCAGGCTCTCTCTTGCCAGTGCTTGACTCGAGATCGTCGTTCAGGTTGAATATCTCTTCCGTATCATCTGTTGCCCCCGCACCATTATCCCATCCTGTATCCTGGCGGGATATTCGACGGATACGTGCTGCCGCGCGAACACTGGCGCTGTAAATATTCACAAGTGAGCCAACTGCGAGAGTCTGGGTATCTGGATCATTAAAAACAGCTGTGAAGCCACTTGCAGCCTGCAACTTCAGCCCAGTATCTGCCATATGTTTCGAGGGTATCGCCAGAATCATGCCACGACGGATACGGTTGACCTCAGCAGCTGAGTTAGAGTCCGAGTCACCGTTCTGAGAGTTATTCGACAGCGACTGGATGACAAGACCAATTGAACCAGCTTGTCCAGCTTCAAGAGACAGAACGGGGAGTCTTAAGTTTCGTATGCTTACGATCTGGGCGTCATGCCACTCTCCTGTGATCGCCGACGCCGACACGGCGTTCTTCGCAGCAATACGCGCCAACTCTGCCGAAGACGGATGTGAAATGGACAACCCATAACTACCAGGGGATGATCTATCTTCTGGTGTTGATCCACGAGGCTCGTCATCGTCGGATGGGAATGGCCCGATGACAATCTTGTCCCCGACAGAAAGCCGCCCAAATCTAAGATGACCGGATACAACAATGCCTGGCTCAGCCTGCTTCCCAGGTGCACTAGTCAAGCTGCTATAGGACGCTGGTAGAGTAAAGGTCTCGTCGATATGGAAGAGGCACTTTGGCTGTTCCGGGTTCAAGGCCATTCCGACATAATCGCGAGCGGTGGGTGCCGGTGGTAAGGGCAAGTTTTCCAAGAGTGCATGCAGCAGGCCAATGCCACTTCCTTTGACCGCGCTTGTGAGTACGATCGGAACAAGCTCAGTCAGGTTCCCACTCTCTGAGATATTCTTTAACAAGTTTTTGACTTTGGTAGAGTCGTCTTCAGATATTCGGTCCAAATCCATCCGTTGCTTCTGGTCGGGTTGCAGGATCTTAGGTATACGTCCAACGTCTTTGACGGCTGTTAAAACCTTGTTCATGGTTCTCTGCAAACTTGACTTGGAGGCGAGATCGAACTTGGTAATGACGACTGCTAGGGGGATATCCAACTTGAGTGACAAGGTTAGATGTGCTTTGACAAGATCAACACCAACTGCTGCAGCTCCCAAAACATCTTGTGCTGACGAAGTTGCCCCATAGCTCTTAGCGACCGCTTCAGTGTCATCTGCGGCCAAACACAGGATGATCCAGTGCGGCGCCCAATTCATCAGTCCACGAAGAACTGTGCGACGATATCTCGGATGGCCTGCAGAGTCGGATACAAAGACTAGGCGGCCACCTTCTGAACAGTCGTGGATATCAACCCAAGACTCAATATTCCCATGATTATAGTTGATAATCAATCGATCCTTGTATCCAATAAGTTCCTGAGCTATTGAGCTAGTGACTCCTGTAACCATCTCATGTCGATGTTTGAGTAAGCTGAGCCGACTGTTGCCGCGACCGTTGTCCAGGGTGCCAGTTGACAATGTTCCCAACAGACTCGACTTTCCCGATGTCGTAGGCCCAGTGAAAGTGACTCTTAACTGCGGCGTTGTGGAACTACCACGGCTGGGCACAGCAACGCTCCGGGCTGCGTCTTGCCCTGTCTTGGATGTGTCGTCATCTCCATTGGCGCCATCGTTGAACCCAAAGTTGGGCATAACGAGAGCTTCGGCAACCCATAGTTTGCCACTTCGAACAATCTCATGCGGCGAGGTAACAGGATTGTCAACTAATTCAGTCGATTCAACCCATTCGCAGTCCCCAACGATGACCATCCGAAGAACCTCAACGGAGCATCCTAAGCTCGCAGCCATGACCCTCAACGTCGTGGTACTCTCATTTATCTCATCCTTCGTGAGTCCAACAAGGGTGCCATCGTCGGCAACGCCTATCTCGTACAAAGCTCCTCTTGATTCTTCTAGACCGGGTATGAGTTTGTTCAGCTTTATAGAAGCAGTGAGATCAACATTATCATCTGGTAGCCTGGGAAGCGCCAGTTCCTTTGAGCTAGATGCATGATATGGTGAAGATTGCTGTAGTCTCCATAGGAGTTGAGTTGTCAAGTGCTGAAGCCTCTGTTGGCGAGGCTGGCTAGAAGCAGCGGGAGAAGGGGTCGAAGGCTTGGCTAGTCGAGCGTGGCGCGACTGGCCTGCGGTACTCATGCTCTTGAAAACTCTCCGTGGTCGAAGGAGAAGATGAAGCTTATATTCAGTAGGGCCCTCTTGGGGCTCGGCCTCTAATTTGGTAACCCCATACTCAGATAATAGTCCTGGCTGGACTTGCTGAGTTGACCCAAGGGCCGAGCCTGTAACATGATCGTTTTCGTCCTTACCCGTTTCGTTCAGCTGTCGCCAAGGAGACGAGACTCTTGGAGGATCTGGGTCGTAGGTGAATACGGAGGCCATGATTGCGTTGTATAAATTTAGGTTAGGTCCAATGGTGGGATGACTTTGACCAAGAGATTCAAGATATTGATAATGAGGTGCGCTGTAAGAGATATGATAATAGGTCGTGATATTCAGTGGCAAGAAAGGAGAATGTGTAGTGTATTCGGGCTATCATCTTGTTAATTCCTTTGGGAGTTGTATTGAGTTGATGCAAGAGTTCAGCGATATTGGATCGATCACGACTCCTGGGAAGGATGAGTTGAGGCGGTCAGTTGCCAGCTCAGGAGATGAAGAGCATGACGTCGATTGAGACAAGGAAGCTGCGATCTGGATGAAGTAATAGGAAGGCTTAGAATTGGACTCAAGATGGCAATAACGCGCAAGATAAAACGCGCTTGAAAGTGAGTTTAAAGTAATAGCAAAATCTAGATAAAGTCTGTCCTGCCGGGTGACCGAGTCGGAACGAGAGCGAGTCAGAGGTGACGCATCGGCCAGGTGGCCAATCATGAAAGCTTCATGAGAACCTGGTATACGGTGATCGCCTCAATGGTCCTACAACTCATACTGTTGCCGTTGTCTCAGCAAGGTTGGCGGGGCTCTTTAGCGGGTGTTGTCAGTGAATCAAGGCCATTGTGGGCCTATCCGGCCCCAGAGAGCCTTTACGCCGTAAGTTGGGGTGAAAGAAAAGGCGCAGAAACTACTGTGATACTGTTTTACAAATATGTATAAGAATCATAATCTTATGGAGTCATACATTGTCAGACATTATACCACTTAAGATCCAAGATCCAAGATCCACCTTACAATGCTGTAATTCATATTTGCTATCTTAAATACTCTCTTCTGAACATTCTCATGATACTGGAAGATTAAACTTCTAGTCTGGGTTTTTTCTTCCCCCACTAGCGTGTATGCACTCACTCACTCACTAGACCAAAGTTCTTTGAGTTCTACGATTTCGATAAAGTGAGCACGTGATGCTCTTTAAGTGGTCATCGATTCGATGAAAAGATGGCAGTGCCAGTGATTGGAACGCGAGCATCTGTTCCAGATAAGCATCACCTTGAATTCCAGATTAGGATCGCACATTCAAATAAGATCGTCCATAATAATGATACCAAGATACCGACTGAGCACAACGCGCTTACCCTGAAGCTACACCATGTGTAATTCTGACCTGACAGCTTCAGCTTCCCAATAAGCGCAGGTTTGAAAAAGTGAGACGAGGACTTACAGGCAGTAGGAGAGTCAAAGGCAGCCATGAACACTCTACTCTTACTGCCTTGAACGCCTTCAATTGTTTCTGGGGTACTCGCAGGATCCTCATTCCAGAGCCCTTCTGGAACATGGATTGTGGCATTCGTCAATCCTCTGATAAGCTCCACAAGTGAAACTATATTGATACAGGAATCTCACCTAGTGCTCGTCAGAGAATGGCTCGGTTCGCTTTTGCTTCAATGCGAACCACCCTCAGAATCTCATAGCCCGCTTCAGCTGAAAGATAGAATTCTTTGGTGTTCAGCTTGATACGAGTGTTAAAAATACCATTTGCTTCGGTATATCTAGGCTGAGCAGACTGATACACGACGGCGCCGCCACCGGCTGACGCATAGAAAGCGCTGAGCCACTCACTCGGGATGGCGGCCACGTACATGCCTGACTCACAGCCGATGTCTCGAAGAATAGTCTAAGTTTTGGAAAACGAGGTAGATGTTTTTCAAATGGTAGCCACTATTGAGAGACCTCAATCTCGACAAATGAAGGCTGCCCATGTAAAGTAGAATTAAGGATTCAGGGACTGCATGGAGGGGTTCCAGATTGCGGCTGCAACACCAGGGTCTCGGAATTAAGGGTCCATATCCGTGGTCCATGGTCCTGTATCTCAGGCGCTTGTTGGGCGCCTATGGCATACGAGAGAATCTTGGTGTGGCCTGTACATCGGAGTCTTCTGGCATGCGGAATCTGTAAATTGTCCGCCAGTCTAGGCCTAAGAGCGCCTGATCCATCCCCAAACCGATACCAGAATCGATGGATAGGCACGCCACCGCGCTGCACCTTGAAAGTATGACAAAAGATACTTTTTGTACAGTCAGGCACAGGTGAGTTCCAGGTTCCGTCGGGATTTGTTAGTGGAGGAGGGGGACACCGCCCGCCAGGCTAGGCCCAGGGTCCGCGGGCTCTCCCCATCCATCCATCGGTACCTAAGTTAGTGCTATGCTGCAGGTAACCACCCAAGGTTTGGTCCCATTGGTATCGGTCAATCCTCTCATAAGGCAGCGCTACTGTCCTCTTCTCCTTTCAGCTTCTTACTTTTCTTATTTCTCCTTTTCCTTCATCGCAACTACGAGTAATTCTCTTGACTATACCCCAATCTAGCTCCACATTCAACCGATCCTGCCATGAAGAAGTTTGGCTTTGGAAAGAAGGGCGATGACGGCGACGATGCCAACCGCCACGCTCTCTTTGGTCGCAAGAAGTCGTCTCAGTCCGTTTCCTCCGACAACCCTTACGCCAAACAAGGAGGCAAAGATCCTTACGCCGACGATGCGAAATATGCCAACGTAACTCCTTATCAGCAAGCCCGCGCTGGCCTTAACGGCGGCCCTGGAGGTCCTGGAGGTCCTGGCGGCGCCCAAGCTCCTAACCCTTACGGTGCTCCCCAACCCGCCCCAGGAGGTCACAACCCTCAACCCCCGAGCGGCTACGGTGCGGATCGGTATGGATCCGGCGGTGGTTATGGTGGCAACCGATACGGCGACGCTCCTCCTCAGAACCGATACAACAGCCCAGGCCCTGCTGCTGCTGCTGCTAGAGGCCCTGGTGGCTATGGTGGTTTTGGACCCAGCGAGCCTGACAACAATCGAGATGATCTTTTTGCTGGTGCTCAGCAACGTCAAGCCCAGAAGCAGCAGGCTGGCCCCAACGGCGGTCAGCCACAGTCAGGGGCTGATGGCGGCTCGTACGGTGGTTATGGTGAAGAGCGCGAGTTGACCGCTGAGGAGCAAGAGGAAGTCGAATATCAGTCCATCCTCGCCGAGAAGCGACAGCTTCAACAGGAGAGCGCATCATCGGTCAACCGCTCGGTGCAAATGGCCCGACAAGCCAACGAAGTTGGTCGTGCCACACTGGCTCGTTTAGGAGCTCAAGGAGAGCGATTGAACAACACCGAGAAACACCTCGATCTGGCTGCCAACCAGAACAAGATTGCTCAGGACCGAGCTGCCGAACTCAAGACACTCAACGGCAGTATGTTTGCTGTTCATGTCAGCAACCCTTTCACTTCCAAGCAGCGCAAGTTGAAGGCGGATGAGGAAGTCATGTCACGCCATCGATCCGAACGAGAACAGCGAGAAGCCACTCGTCGTGATGGTTTCCAAGCCAACCAGCGTATGGAGGGCAACTTCAGAGAAATGAATGCCACTGGCCGACCACGACAACAGCCACGTAAGAAGGATTATGGCAAGTTCAACCTAGAAGATGAGGAGGGTGCGGATGAGATCGAGGACCAGATCGACGATGGTATCAACGAACTCGAGGGTCAGGTGTCCATGATGAACATGGTCGGCCGAGCCATCGGAAAGGAGGTCGACACGCAGAACAAGCAGATCGATCGTATTATGAACAAGGCGAGTTACTTACACAGTTTAATCATTATGATTGTTACTAACCTCCGACACAGAGCGATGCTGTTGATGATGCCACGAGAATGAACCGAGAGCGCTTGGCCCGTATTAAATAAGGGCCTGAGCAATGCGTAACGAAAGATAGAAATGGTGTTGGAACAGATGGCGGGCAGACGCGTCAAGAATTAATATGTCCATTCGGGGCATCCATACGACAGAACTGTAGGGTTGGTCCAGTCTTGACCGTGGCCCATTTGTATATTCCATGTCGAAAAGAAGCCGAGCTATGGGAGCATTACAAGGGTCATATTTGCAATGAAACTGAACGTCTTTTTTCTAATCTGCTTTATGGATTTGGTCCTTTCTAAACCGTGGTGTTTGCTCAGGGCACTGATACATTGAAATGAAATTAGACCCATAGCAAAGGAGCCTCGGGTACGTTGGAGCTTTTGTTCAGCAACGGTTCTCTAGAAGAGGGATAGGATAATGGTATTTGAGAATCGCTATGAGCATTCATGATCAAAATATTGAATTATCAATCCACGTGAACTAAAAGGTCAAAGAAAGTAGGAAACCAGGTGGTTCCTATGTGGTCTGAAGTGTCTGCACGGATACAGTGTTAGATACGTTGACACTGTGGACTTATTCTCACTGGCAGTATCAATGAAATTTTCCGTCGATAAAAAGTTACCCCAGACTTCAACAAACCTTTGAGCAATACAGAGACATAATGGCGGCCGAAAATAATTCTGCTCCTCCAGCCAAAAGGAGAAAGACAAAAACCGATCCAAATGCCGTAACAATAGGAGGGAAGGTCATTTCATTTGAAGGATATCTCACAGCGCCTGTATCCAAGGCAAAGAAAACTACACCTACACCTACAGCTTCAACATCAACATCAACACCAGACACCGCAACTCCGCCTCTAGCAGCCATCGCCACTGATTCGAAAAAGAAGAAGGAAGGCACATTCTCCGGGCCTAAGAAGAGTTTCAAGGATCGCCACAACGACAAGTCCCGGAGTCGAGATGACCCGAAATTACTCACGACACGCAAGGAACTTCCTATATGGCAGTATCGCGAGGAGATCCAGAAGGCCTTGCGAAAATCAGGCAGCGATGTTATCGTCCTAGTGGGTGAGACAGGTTCTGGTAAAAGTACCCAGGTCCCTCAGTTTATCTACCAAGAGCCTTGGTGCAGACGTCAGAAGATCAAGGTCGATGAGTCTGACGATGAGATTTCCGTGGGAGGCATGGTTGCGATTACACAGCCTCGACGAGTCGCTGCGACAACCTTGGCCCATCGAGTTTCTCAAGAAGCCGGTACACCACTAGGAAAGGGACGACCAGACGGTTTGGTTGGTTATTCGGTTCGATTCGATCACCAGGTTCCCAAGGGTTCGAGAATCAAGTTCTTGACCGAGGGTATGCTGCTTCAGGAGCTGTTGCGAGACCCCAATCTTCGGAGTTACAGCGCCATCGTGGTCGACGAAATTCACGAGCGAAGTCTCGACGTTGATCTGCTGGTCGGGTTTCTCAAGCAGATTCTTGCCAGCGACCTGTCTGGCCGCGGTGGCATCCCACTCAAGGTGGTTATCATGAGTGCGACAGCAGACGTGGAGGGTATCCAAGAGTTTTTTAAGGACGTTCGACCTAAGGACCAGGACGCGAACATGCTCCAGGTTCTCAAAATTAAGGGACGACAGTATCCCGTAACGGTTCACCATGAGCCGCGACCCGTGGCTGATCTCCAGGATGCCCTTCTCAAGACGATATACAAGATCCACCTGCAAGAGCAACTGCCAGGAGATATTCTTGCTTTCTTGACAGGTCAGGAAGAGATCGAGGCAGCGCAAAAGCTCATTGAAGAATACGCGGCAACGCTGGCCTCAAACGTTCCCAAGATCAAGGTTTTCCCCTTGTACGGCCAGCTATCGATGGATGCGCAACGTGAAGCTTTCTTGCCCGTCAAGGCGTCTTTTACCCGGAAAATCGTACTGGCGACAAATATTGCCGAGACTTCAGTCACTGTTCCTGGAGTCAGATATGTGGTGGATTGCGGTAAAGCCAAGGTGAAGCAATACCGAGCACGCTTGGGCATGGAGTCTCTCCTCGCCAAGCCTATTTCAAAGTCGTCTGCCGTGCAGCGAACTGGTCGAGCTGGTCGTGAAGGTCCAGGCAAATGTTTCCGCTTGTACCCAGAGGCGGCGTTCAAGACAATGCAAGATTCGGATCTCCCAGAGATTCTTCGCAACGATGTGTTGGGAGCAGTGTTGACCATGAAAGCACGTGGAATCCAGGATGTCCTCGCTTTCCCACTCATGGATCCACCGGAAACAGAAGCTATTGAGAAGGCTCTGATTCATCTGCATTTCCTTGGTGCTCTGAGTGATGATGGCACTATTACAAAGATTGGCGAGACGATGGCCCGCTTTCCTATATCTGCGCCACTGGGAGCTGTACTTCTTGCCGCTGCGAATCCCGAGTTTGACTGCGTGGTTGAAGCAATCGACATCATCTCGTGTATTACATCTGGCGAGGATATCTTCCTCAGCATTCAATCAGAAGAGGCCCAGGAGGAAGTCGAAACTTTCAGAAAAGAACTTCAGCGTCGCGAAGGAGACATCATTACGTACCTCACCACCATTCAGCAGTACACGGCAGAGAATGCAGACAGAGTGAACTGGTGCAAGCAACGAAAGATCAACATGCGCAATATGAGACAGGCTCTGAACATCCGACGACAGCTTCGAGGCATGTGTCTCAAGGAGAAGCTTCTGGACGAAGCTCCGCCCGCCGATCCTCAACCATTTGTTCCAATCTCCCCAGAGCGTGCCGAGCAAGTTCTGAAGTGCTTCCTACGAGGATTCGCCCTCAAGACAGCCATGTTGGCTCCGGATGCCAGCTATGTTACGGTTCACGGCAAACACGTTGTTGCCATCCATCCTGCCAGTGTGTTGCATGGACAGAAAAAGGAGGCGATCATGTTTCTGGAGCACGTTTATACTAATAAGAACTATGCCAAGAAGGTCAGCGCCATTCAGGCCACATGGATTGCTGAGGCATTAGAGGGTAGATAGATGTTTGATGATACAGGATAAAAGACATGCTAGAGGTTAATATAGATGTACAATGGTTCTAGTCTACATGATGTACAAGATGCGTCTATGATTCCTGCTCGCCACCGTCTTTGCTTCTGTTTTGAATGGCCTGCATCAATTCGTACAGTTGGTGTATTTGCTCATCTACACATACAGTCAGTAACAATCTCACAATGATACTCAGTTCTACTCACCACTCATCTTGGAGAGCTTCTGCTCATCCAACTTATCACCAACCCATTGATCACCCTCGATCTTTTGTGCATACAGCTGCCACTCGGTCAAGAAGCCGATCTATGATTTGTTAATTTGAGTACCTATACAATCTCTCGGAAGTGACATACCAGATGAGCTGGGTTGTCCACCTTTCTATGCGCTCTAAACTCAGCCTTGATGTACTCGTCTCCGAGTAGTCTCATCTCGCCGGGCAGATGCTTGCGATGCGCGCGGAGGAGTCGGCGGTAGAGAGGGATAGGAGGGAGGAGGGCCATGGGGTTTGGCTTCAGACCGCGCTGGGTATTGGCGGCGGATGCCAGCCTCATAAGAGATTGACGCATTGTGAAAGAAAAGTTCAGAGGCCTTTATTAGTATATGTATTATTCGGATATTAAATCAAGACTCAATTGTTGTGGTGTTGACAGCCAAAAAGAGTCTTCAAAATTGATGACGGATAGAATCGCAGCCATCGACAGGATTCTCAGTGTCTGCCCAAACACAGTGTCCGGCACTTTACCACTATCGCCTCTGCCGCCCCACTGCACAGTGCACACACTCACAACTTTTCATGTCAAAGCCTTGAACGCCTCACAAAGTGACAAGACAAGACACAGAATCTATTCGCCATGTCTTTCTCATTCGGCTTCGCCGGCGACGACATTTCAGACGACGAGAAAGCCCCCGTCGCGAAACCTACACCAGCTCCTGCATCCAGCAGCGCATTTCCCGTCCCAGGAAAGCCTCAGCTCCCACCAACTGTCCACCAACTGTCCGAACTCCTCTCTCGGCTGCCATCTAAGATCGCCTACAGTCTTTTGGACGTGACCCTTGACGATGGCACTACCCTTCAGTTACCACGGAGAGAGCTGTGGGACGTGAGGGTGCAGCTGATGGCTGAGGAAGAGGATGTTGCTGGTGCGCAATCTGAGGGTCTGGGTAGTCATGATGTGAAGACGGGTGTTTACGAGGGCGGGTTCAAGAGTTGGGAGAGTAGCGTTGATCTCGTCAAGGTTTTGGCTGCGAACAAGGCTATTTCGACGTTGGAGCAGAAGGCCTTCCGAGTGATGGAGGTATGTAAAGTGATTTATATATGTAATGTGCTATGTCTAACAGTAGATCAACAGCTTGGATGTGGTACTGCGTTGCCATCTTTGGCCGTCTTCCAATGGGCTATGGCTTCAACGTCAGAGAAGAAACCTCTGTCCCTCGTCATGGCAGACTACAACCCTTCAGTCCTCCAGCTTGTCACCCTACCCAACTTCATCCTATCATGGGCTCTCAACAACTCTCAATTGCCCGCTCTGCAGGAAGCCTTCTCGATCGAAGGTGAGGTCGAGCTTGGCCCTGAAGTCCTCGCCGCTTTCCAACAGTCTCTGGTGGAATCGGACATCACTCTCTCCTTTGTCTCTGGTGCCTGGTCGCAGGAGTTTGTCGACCTTATCTACAGCCTACCTTCAGAAAATAGCCAGCCAAGCAGCGCATTGATCCTTGGCGCGGAGACCATCTACTCCCCCTTTGCCCTTCAGGCCTTCCTCGAGACTATCTTCTTGATTCTTGAGAAAGAGCGAAATACTGAGGGCGGTGAAGCTGGAGCGTATGTCGGAGCGAAACGTCTGTACTTTGGCGTTGGTGGTTCGCTGGATGACTTTATCGACAAGGCACGAGAGAAGGGGGCCAAGGTAGAACAGCTGAGAGAAGAAGCCGAGGGAGTTCGACGTGGTGTCGTCCAGTGTGTTCTTGGGCCTACATAGAATAGCCCAGGCTCAAAAATGCAAATAAGAACATAGAAGCCTCTCTGAGTGACAAGTGTGCATTTCTGGTTCCCATTCTTGGGTGTGAGAAAGCATTCAACCAAAGCAATGCGGGTATATATCGTCCCTAAACGCCGCCGCCTATCCATTTTGTTTCTTCGTAAACACCGCTAAGTGCAGTCCAAGCACTTGACCCTCTTGTTTATAGCAAACCCACCCATTTTCAAGAAGCCTACTTGCTCTTCTTGAATTTCTCCATACACTCTGGGCAGTACCATGTCCCATTTGGCTCGCTCTTAAGTCCAACGCACGACCAATGAAACCACTCGTAGGGGCAATTGTCGTTGTCGCACGCAACCATGTCCCCATAGCTAACATTGTGGCAAGTGCAGTATTTCTTGTCGTCACCTCCCTCTTCGTCGTCGTCGTCAGCGTCTCCTAAAATATCGTCTCCGTCAACATCCTTGCCATCAGCAACAGGCGTACCCCTCGACCGGCCATCGGCACCATCTTCGTCTTCTCCACTGCCACTGTCAACATCAGAAAGCTCGCTATCATTGGTGGGCGCGGGCGAATTTCGATTCGAAGCCTTCTTAACTCGTGACAAGTTCGACTTATTGGGGATTTTCTTTCGTGTTCCACCAGTAGGCGTGCCTCGACGGCCACTCGCCGTTCCTATTGACTTGACAGAGCCAGCTCTTGGGCCTGCGCTACCAGCTCTCGTAAGACCAGATCCTCCGGTAGCACCGCCCTTAGGGGTGCCAGGTCCAAGCGAGGAGTGTCTTGCCAGATTGCTTGAGGTAGTTGGTAGGTTTCCGAGGGCAGGATTTACACGACCACGTTTCGTTATGGGTCCTGCTGAGCCTTCTCTTTGTCTATTCAGAATTATACTGGCTGCAGGCGTTGCGGGGGCGGACGCAGCGTGCTGCTGGGCCTGCGCTTGGCGAACGCTGGGGTGATTCGGGAGTCGAGCGAGAGTAGGATTCGACGAGGATTGCGCGGCGGCGAGCGGAGTGGAAGGGCCAGCGGCAGTTGTTATATGGCTAGCTGGGTTTATAGCGCGGATCGAGGGAGCTGTATGGTTTGCGGCACTCGGTCGAAGTAAAGATGGAACTTCGTCGGGATCGGTGAAGCCAGGTTCGGCTCGGTCATAAAGTAACTTAATTTGAATGTCCAAGTTTCGTAGATGCTTGTCCACTATGAGCTGCATCTTCTGGCACAAAGCGATCTTTTCTTGCGACAGCTGATCGGCTCGCGCATAATTCTCACGGACTTGAGCCCGAAGAAGGTCTTCCTTAGGATTCGGCTCATGGCTCCCATTTGTTTTGATCCATTTTTGTATCTTCCCGTCACGGTCCTCGATCGTACGTATGCACTCGTTGTATTGACGGTCCTTGTCGGCAACCTCTTCTTGGATGAAGCGGATCTCTTCGGGGAGGTTCTGGACGCGGTTGATCCAGTCGTCGAGGATTAAGCCGGGATCGAGAGGCTCGGCTTGAGGCATCCTCTTGACGAAGTCGATGGACAAGTCGTCTCTAGGCATGATTGTTAACGATGAGAAGGCCCTGCGACAAGAGCTAATAGAGAAATGCGATGACGTTTGAGCTCCCGAGACCCTTGCGACGAGCCAAACAGATGCGTGGCACGCGCTGTATCGCGAGACCAGGATAGATGTAGATGAAGAGAAACAGAAGGGCTATCAGACAGATGGTCCGATGTTGGTTAGTCTAGTCAAGATAGGACAAGACAAGACAAGGGCAGACAGGGACCAGAGAAACAAGTGGTCCCATACGAATATGGGATATGGGCCCCGAAGCCAAACGGCAGAGGGAAGAACAGGGGAGGGAGTGGTCGTCACGAGCAACCCGCAAAGCAGTGATAGGCTCGCTTTGGATCAAGTTCAAGTTCAAAGAGAACGCGGAGAGCAACTCGACATGAATGACTCGGCTCGGCTCACCTCGATACCCACTTGCTCGCTTGTCTTTTCTTTTGACTTGAGAGTAGTGGCAGTCGCGGTGCTCTGCTCAATCAGTACAGTCTGATACGAATCCGAGCAGCAGCCGCGAACGTGGTCTCTTGGGGGCGTTTTCTTTGAACACGATAGGATGTTGGTAAAAAAAAGGTGGAGGCTTGGTGTAAGTTTTGAGAAAGCGAGCAAAGGAAATGTCAAGTGACGTCCCATCAGCCTCTTCCTCCGCCACTTGTCGCAGCCACACGTGGAGTAGGGTACTAGAGCCTAACCGGTATAGATCCAGCTAAAATACGCTAAGAGGTGGAAGCTGCAGGTTGGTTCCTGACGATTTCTCTCCATGCAAAGTATCTCCAAGTCTTGGGAATCCAAAAACTGGGGGGGTTAAGCAGGGGGACTTGCTCAAAGATACATGGATCTACTCCCCACTACCAACCACATTTTAGTTTTAGGTGCGACTGCCAACCGCTTGCATTTGTCCCATTTCGACTTTCGAGATTTGAGGCGATTCATTTTACCAGCTACATCAACCAACGACGCAACTTGACCGCCAGACTTTTAACAACAAGCATCGCATAGGAGAGTCTTATACCGCTTTCATTCTCTCGACTCCTTACCTCATCGCACGTAGGACAGGCTTTATCATCGTGTACGCAGACTGAAGTGTTGGGCTCGCGAAATCGGCTTACTCAGTCACTCATCAACCAAGCTACATCACATTCAAGCATTTGAACTTTGAAGTTCTACACATCCTATCGCAACCATGGATATAGACTCTTATAGGTACCGGGTGCCTAAACCCAACTACCTTCCCCATATTGCAGATGAGGACCGCGATAACTCCATCATCGAAGAGTACACCAACACGCCGCTCGGTCTAGCGAGCGAGATGGACAACGCCAAGTTTTACAACAAATGCAAACGTCTCGCCGAGGACTCTGGTATCACTCGGCCTAAAGGATACAATGTTTCTTTCCATTGCAATCCGGACATCGAGAAGCATCACTTTGGCGTTACTCATCCCATGAAACCTTGGCGGTTAACTCTTTCCAAGAGTCTTATTTACTCTTACGGCATGTCCTTCGCCATGGATAATTACATATCCAGATCTGCCACATATGAGGAGCTTGCTGATTTCCACTCGTCCGACTATCTCGATTTTCTTGGCACAGTACTACCTGAGCCTGTACCTCGAGATCTTGAAAACCAGGGAGTAGATCTCAAGTTCAACCTGGGCGGTTCTGACTGCCCCCTCTTCGATGGTCTGTTCAACTACTGCTCGTTATCCGCCGGTGGTTCTCTCGATGCGGCTAGGAAGATCTGCTCCAAGCAGTCTGACATTGCTATTTCCTGGGGCGGCGGCCTTCATCACGCGAAAAGATCTGAAGCGTCTGGTTTCTGTTATATCAATGATATCGTCATTGCTATTCTTCAGCTCCTGCGCCATTATCCCCGTGTTTTGTATATCGATATTGATGTACACCACGGAGACGGTGTTGAGGAAGCCTTCTTCTCAACCGACAGAGTCATGACTGTCTCTTTTCACAAGTACGACCCAAACAACTTCTTCCCAGGTACTGGCGCCCTGGATGACAACGGTCCTAAGAGCGAACATAATCCAGGAGCTCATCACGCTTTTAACGTGCCATTGAATGATGGCATTACTGATGAACAATATGATCATTTGTTCAACACAGTGGTTGGAAAAATCGTGGAAAAGTTTCGGCCTGGCGCTATTGCTCTGCAGTGCGGTGCTGATTCTTTAGCGGGTGATCGTCTTGGCCGCTTCAATCTCCAGGTTCAAGGACACGGAGCCTGTGTCAAGTTCTGTAAAGAGATGGGTATCCCCATGATCCTCTTTGGAGGTGGTGGATATACACCCCGAAATGTGGCCAGAGCCTGGACTTATGAAACTAGTATTGCTATTAACGCCCAGGACAAGATCAACCCCATTCTGCCAGAGCATGCCCCATGGCGCGATCATTTCCGACAAGACACACTCTTCCCTACTCTCGAACAGATCTTAGGCGAACCGAGGGTGAATAGGAATCCCCCAAAGCGCTTACAGGAAATCGTACAACATGTCACAGAACAACTTCGCTTCGTAGAGGCAGCACCAAGCGTTCAATTTCAGACAATACCACCCGATCTTGGTGGTCTCAGAGATGAGGTCGAGGAACGACTCAAGGAAGAAAATGAAGAAAGGCGAGATGAGGTTCGCAGGGCGCGAGAAGCTGCCGTGGGGACGGCGATGCAACTTTAGGAGCCGCCAGACTTCTCAAACTTCCCGAATCCTATGTAGGGCTAGAGCGGGCCATGGTCTTGGTCCTGGTCAATCAAAGATATCCCGTCCCGTCGTCTCCGATAAAGCACGAGCCAGTACCTCCGTGGAGTCAAACAAGCTTAACTGGGCTGCTAAAGGCCGAGCTGGAGAATTCACCTGAAGGCCATGCCGGATCAAGATGGTGGTAGACATAAGGTTGTGGCAACAAGGGCGCTTTGAATCAGGACTTTCATCTAATCTCCCACCTGCGCAACGTTCCCTCTCGCCCCACAATCCCAGGTCCAAACCATACCACATCGAGCTTTCTGGGACTTTGGTCCCTTGCTACATATGGCCACAAAATAAGCACTTGCGGATGTATATCTGTATGTGCTCAGAGACACTGGCGTGTCGATGCATGAACATGGTTTTTCCTGCGTCACGTTCAACAAGGACTTTTTACGATCGTCTGATTGTAAGCAGTATCCACTGTGAAGGAATAGGTTCATCATGCATCGGCTTCAGTTCAGCATACTCAAACGATATTGGTCGACAATGCAGCGGCCAAGACTAGTCAGGATATATAATGAATAGCTTCCTTCCTTCCTAATCCTCCTGTTACAGCTAAAATTATCCTGTTATCCCCGTCCGGCGCTATCTCAGCTATATCCACTCCTCCTTTTTAGCACTTAATTACTGCTTACTTTAACCATTGCTCTGCAGGCAATAGCCTATCTTTTTTCAACACCTTAATTCTATTCTTGCAATTCAAGATCAGCGACCATGGTGGCTTTCAACCGAATTGCTCTTTCTACTCTGGCCCTTGGTGGCTCTGTAAGCGCTCGTCACAAACGCGAATGTCGTGTTGCTGACCATGTCAAGACTGTAGAGGCAAAGCCTGCGCAAGCTGCTGCTGCTGCTGCTTTTGGGCTCTCTGACTTCAAGCCCGGTGTCCAATGGGAGATTGTCATTCATGAACCCATCAAGCACGACAGTGCCGCCGATTTAGTTCCGTCCAAGGCCAAGGTCTGGGATATCGACATGGGGCATGCCGTCAAGTATCCCGAGATCATCTCTCTGCTCAAGGTAACATTACAATGATGATAAGAATTACGAGGAACAAGTCAACTAACTAAACGACCAATAGAAATCTGGGAAGTTTGTGATCTGCTACTTCAATGCTGGAGCACTCCAGGATTGGGACGACGACAAGGACAAGTTTCCCAAGGCCGCCATCGGTCACTCTTTGGCCTATCCCTACGATAGTGAGGAATTTTACCTCGACATCCGCGACGCAACTGTGCTTAAGCTTCAAAAGGCACGTCTCGACGTTGCCGCCCAGATTGGCTGCGATGCCGTTGACCCCGACAATGTCGACGCTTGGCAGCAGGACGATGAGGACCCTACAGGCTTCAAGCTGAAGGAATCGGACTACACCAAGTATCTCAAGAGCCTTGCACAGTACGCCCACTCGATCAAGACCAAGGACGGCAACCCTCTTCTCGTCGGCCAGAAGAACGCGCCCGAAATTGCCGAGGATCTTGTCTCAACCCTTGACTTTGCCGTCCTCGAGTCGTGCCGCGGCACCACCGACCCTAACGAGGAGAACTGGCCCTTCTGCGAGGACTTCCAGACATACATCGACGCCGGCAAGCCTGTGCTCCAGATTGAGTATCCTCCCTCTGTTGAGAAGACGGGCAAGGTCAGCGCCTCCGACAATACCTACTACTGCACTCCCAAGGACGAGGACAAGGGCTTCAGCAAGATTATCAAGTGGGCTTCTGCTCAGCTTGACGGCTGGGGTCAGTACTGCGGCGAGGAACCTTTCCGCACTCCCGTCTTCCAGGAGTAGGACCAAGGTCGTGCGCGCAGCCCAGATGGTATCCTATAGATATAGAGTAGACTATGTTCTTGGTGAACAGCTTTCACCTCTAAAAGTGTACAAATACCTGACATATCAGTCAATTTGGTTGACAAGTCTTATTCTTTCACTCGAAACCAGTTGGTATAGAACCTATATCTTCTAGTATTGTTTCATATCATGTAGGCGCATGCTTGAAGACCGCAGATTGTACTAGGAGGAATACTTAAGAGTGCGATATAGGTCGCAGGGGTAATAAAAGGCTAGACTGGTACACTAGCCACACGTCACGATAGTTGGTCAGTCTTAAGAATAGGCTTTGGGAATCTCTCTTAGGCGCACACGACGAATCAGAAGTGATATTTCTAATCCGTTGTGGCAAAAGCAAGGGCCGAAATGCGGAGGTTGCCCTTTACTAGGTACCCTTGCGACCTGTAGAGGGGTATAAAGTACCCCGCCAAATCACGTGGCTGCTCTGACGCACTTGTAAAACCTCGTTACTTTGTCCGGATCGTGTCTTTTTCTTCTCTACAGACACGACGGCACCTACGACAGTCAAATTTGATTCTGCGCAACATGTCTATCACTGTCATTCTTGGAGCCCAATGGGGTATGTTTCTCCCCCTTACCCGGAATATGTCCTTTCTCCGCACCCAGCCGATATCGGTTCGATCTCATTATACTGACTAGGACTTCCATAGGCGACGAAGGCGTGAGTACTCGGGGAGCACCCAACACAGCAGATGACACACAGGCACTAACGACACTGCGTATTCAGAAGGGCAAGTTGGTTGATGGACAGTGCCAGGAGGCGCAACTCTGTGCCCGAGCCGCGGTAAGCACAACACAGGCAGAATCCGGTCGACCAACGGCTTCCACCGATCCCTAGAACATCCCCAAACGACAAATTTGCGCTGAAATACCTACTAATCAACGTCAAGGGTGGAAATAACGCTGGGCATCTCGTGCGGTTAGTCGAACGCTTTCTATCGATCGATATATACATACATATTGTGTTGCTAATATGTGCAAAGTGTAAACGGAGTTTCGTATAGCTTTCACCTCTTGCCCTCTGGGCTGATCAACCCAAAATGCATGAACTTCATTGGTTCGGGCGTAGTCTTCCACGTCCCAAGTTTCTTCAGCGAGCTCCGAGAGCTCGAGGAAAACGGCCTGCCCGCGGTACATGATCGGATCCTTGTTTCTGACAGGGTCAATGTTCTCTTGGACATGCACGTCGCAGTGGATGGTCTCGAGGAGAGGGAACTTGGAGACGCAGCTATCGGAACAACAAGACGTGGCATTGGACCCTGCTATCAGACAAGCAGAGCGCGAACTGGCATCAAAATGACCGACGTCTTCCACCCTGACATTTTCGAGCAGAAGGTGAGGCGCTTAGCCGATGGCTATCAAAAGCGCTTCGGAGAACTGTTCGAATACGACATCAAGGCCGAGCTTGCTCGTTTCGAAGAGTACAGGAAGACGTTGAAGAAGTACGTCGTGGACGGCGTGGCCTTCATGAGATCCGCACAGCAGAGCAACACGAAAATTGTGATCGAAGGCGCAAACGCACTGATGCTAGATGTCGATTATGGCTCTTACCCATTCGTCACTTCCTCAAGTACTACGCTTGCTGGTATTATTGGTGGACTTGCACTGAACCCAAAGAATATCACAGAGACGGTTGGAGTGGTCAAGGCTTGTATGTCGATTGCTCCGAGGCCGTGATTTACTACTGACTGGCAACAGATACCACCCGTGTCGGGGCGGGGGCCTTCAAGACCGAAGATACCGAAGAGTGCGTCAGCATTACCATCTTGAAGCTACCCTGAAACTGAATGATAACCTTAGGATTGGCACCAAGCTCCAGGAGATTGGACGTGAATGGGTGAGGCCACAAGCGCCCTGGAGGTTTCGAGCTTCTACCGCTGACAAGACTTAGGGAACGTCGACTGGTCGCAGACGCCGGTGTGGATGGTGAGTTTTCATCATGGCTCTTAGCTGCTGGCAAACCTACTGACCGTTCTCAGGCTCGGTAGACACAACCCCAAAATCTTGAGTAGCAGGGAACACAACTGACAAGCACACACAGACCTTGTTGTTGTCAAGTACAGTAACTCGATCAATTACTATACCAGCCTGAATCTCACGAAGGTAGGCAGTGCCCGTGGCATGCTTGTGACACGGGTCAAAACGCTCTAACACTCTGCAGCTCGACGTTTTGGATACTTTCGAAACGATCAAGATCGCCATCGCTTACAAGATCGACGGAGAGGTTAGTGATGCCAACGAGATCATGATGAATTGTGGAGACGCTAACCGTTTGGACAGGAACTGGACTCTTACCCTGCGGACCTTGACATCCTGAACCGAGCTGAGGTGGTCTACCACGAGATGCCAGGCTGGCAAAAGCCGACCACCAACGCAAAAACCTACTACGATCTCCCTCAGGCGGCCCGCGATTACGTTGAGGTGAGCATATTCACCTGGGCTAGCATAACGAATAGTGGCACTGACTACTAGTAGTATATCGAGAAGTTTGTCGGAGTTAAGGTAGGTGGATGCGCATACTGACTTGCACCGTAATTGCTAAACTTGAGTAGATTAAGTATATCGGTACCGGTCCTGACCGTGAGGCCATGGTCCAGCGCGCCTAATCAAGCGAGATAGAGGAGGCAGCGCAAGGAGTGTTGGCTCCCGAAGCTATTCGGTGACCTGAAGAAAAAGTATGCGCATTTGGAGAATAGACTTGGATTTCCTATAGGTAGGCTATATCTTAGACTTTAACTAATAGCTACTTGGATATGTGCGTGCCTCTTTGCGTGTGCGCGGTGTGGGTTGTGATGCATACTATGTGTATCGATTTATGCCCTCTGGGCCTGGCTGAGCTCTGAGAGATCAATCATGCTTGTGAGCCGAGTCCACCTTGGTGGGCCCACCACGTTAGGCACAGAGCAGCCTTCAAGCTCTCACTTAACGGGAACTCCTCGTAAGAGGTCGGTTCCTGTCCCAGGGCATTCCGGCACCGATAGGGTCTGACCAGTGTATGCAGCAGAAACTCTACTAAAGGCGTTCTAGGAGTCATGTCGTCTGATATTTTCTGCTATAGCCTCAGGCATGTCGTCAGGCACTGCAATGTCAGTTATTTGTTAATAGTTTCTACGTCATCGAAGTCACTAAGAGTCTCCGGATCTTGTTCGCCTAGGTCGTCGTCTGTGTCCTGGCGAGGGTCTTGTGTAAAGAAAGAGGTGTCTGGGTTCTTGACCTCTTCTTCTGCCTTCCCGGACTCTGAAGTCCTGAAAGTTAGAACCCCAAGATCTCTGCGAAGCCATCATGCTCAGTGAAGACGCGGGGAGCGCTTCGGATGAACTAAAGCAATGTGTACATATTAGCAACCACAAAACTGAAAGTATGTTGCGATATCACCTCATCGTGCCGTAGCACAGCACGATGAAAAGGAGAAGCGAAAGCGACAGTAAATCACGCAGGTCGGTAGAGAATGATCAGCGTCATGGTTATTTTGCAGCCATTGATGCATCACTGATGGAGGAGGACAAGGAAATTCGCGGTTTGAAAAGACGATAGAGGGACGGGGGAATCTATATTTTTTATCTTAGTGAATTGCTCAGATAGTATTATTTTCCTAGTTGCTGACTGGCCTCCTTTTAAGTTTAGCCGCCTCCAGAAATAACGACTTTGACTTCCAGTCTTACAGGAAGTAAATCCTAGAAAGTGAACCACCTGAACAGAAGAGAAGAACTCGATGAGATCCCGTATTGTCCACTACCTTTGGTCGTATGTGCTAGAAAGTGTGTGTGTTTGGGACTATATCCTCTCACTAGAAAGACTTCTCCTAACCTCTGAGTGTGTTGAGGTATAAACATGCAGACACATCATGAAATTATTGCGATATGCCCGCCCTGGCCTTCTGACGCATCTTGCTGAGCTGGACTGCCACAAAGGCCACAAGCGCAACGCCGACGGCAAGGCCTATAAGTAGAAGCATGACATCGACAGGCACTGGGTTGCCATTGAAGGTCTGGTGAAAGAGAACATCGAGCCCGGACTGTGAGAAGTTTAAAAGGCCAGAAAGGCAGATAATGAGACCATACACAGTTCCAAAAGTTCGGAAACCAAAGACCTTGGCGCTGTAGTCGGACACGGCAGTGTAATAGAACGGACGGTATAGGACAAAGAGAACAATGCCGGCGTAGGCTGCCCACTCAAAGGGTAGAACGCCCAAGATACCAATAAGTGTTCCACATGCGACGAGTGTTGCCAGAACAAGGACGGTACTGACGTGGTCAAGAGCAGTACCAATGAAGGGAATCGCGAAGATTCCGCCTGCTGGAAGGGCAACATCAAAGAAGGTGTTTATCCGTACAGCAAGCTCATGATCTCCAAAGATGGCCTCGTACTGCGGTCGGATAGTTGCGACGAAGAAGTTGATGCGCGTCATCTGGATAACAGTAAAGAGGCAGATGAGGATGAACCAAGGAGAGCGAATCTGCTCCATGACAGTGCAGTCGTGTAGAACACCCCAAACACCTGATGCAACATGCTGTCGCTCCTTGGCCTCGACTTGATCATCACCCTTTGATGAGCCCAGAAGGTTCTCGATATCATGGACTACCGCCTCGCGTCGCTCCCTCTCCTCACGACGCTCATCACGGAGCAGCGCTGTATGCTCGTCAATCTCTTCCTGTGTGCTCGTAGTCGAGTGCACAACAACGTTATCGTCCGCCTCAGCGGCTTGTCCGACCAGTTCGCCGACAGTCTTGTAGGACTGTGCGGGCATGATAAGGATCTGACTAACAAGGATCACAACGGGGACAACCAAGTAAACGAGAAAGAAACGATGTAGAGTAAAGCGACCATCAGTGGCGTTGTAAATCAGGCGATAAATGAGAAACAATGCGCTTGATGAATCAAAAGCACCAGTCAAAAGCGCAAGGATAAGACCCGAGTGTCGTGGGAAAGCATTGGATAGCTGGAAGGACGAGATATATGTAAATGGACCACCAAGAGCGAGGAACAAATACCCCGGAAGTAGAGCGTCGAATGGTAGAGATGAAGCATATGCCATAAGTAATGCGCCTATTGTTAGGAAGAGGCATCCAAATAGGCCACATACGCGAGGGCCAAAGTGATCGAGAATTGCGCCTACAGGCAGAGCTGCAACATTGGTACCAACAGCGGCGACTGTGAACATGAGGTTCAGTCGAATCTCAACGCATGTATCATGAGGATCATCACCGATAGCACTCATATCGCTGGTCAGGCTTTGAGCATCTTGATAGTGGCTAAGCTTGCAGACATCGGAATACGCGCCTTCGAGCTTGAGGACTGGTTTGATAGCAGCATAGCCAAAGACTGAAGAACATTAACTAATTGTTCCAACGATCGTTATAAGTAATTGATTGCTCACCTATGCCTGCAGCAAATAGACAGTGTATAACTGCAGCGCCAATCTGAACTGTATTTCCATATCAGTACATGGATCTTTATCATGATAAGCCAGTGATAACTTACGCAATCTCTTCCATTGAGGAACCTCAAAGGCACCAACCGTCTCAGCATGCTGTTCATCCGGTCTCAGCGACGCCGTCTCATAATCCTGCGGTACAGGATTGAACGTCAATCGTCGAACCCTCAAACTCGCATCACTCGCCCTTCTCTCGATAGAAGCGTTACGATGACCCGGCGGAGCCGCCAGTGTCTCGATACTTTGAACACGATTCAGCGACATTATTTCCTCTGTCGGCACTTGAAAGAACCGGTATGGATGAGAGGAGGCCGGCAGCTGTAAGACCTAAAAGAGATAAAGGCTGTTCAATGTATTTAAACGGGTTCCGGATAAAACATTGTGTGGAGTCGATGACGATCGAGGGACGGGATAATGATGCGCCACAAAGGAAGGCAACCTGCAGTAACACTTCTTTAGCGGCACGATTATCTTTATCGTTGCCTGGGCTTGTAGTTTTGTCACTAACAAATACAACGTTGAGCTGCGACTGCGACTACCGGACATAAACCAATATTCATGGTATTTTTATCAATACAACAGCTGTTGTCTCACCTCATTTCCCACCCCACGTCTGTGATCTTGATCTCTCGATTCAGTATAATATTATTTGCTCAATTCACAAATAAGACCGGTCCTACCGAACAACAGAAACAGGCAACAAAGAGAAAAACCTCTAGTCAATTGCTGAAGACCTGTCAAGCTGTATTCCTACCCTCCTTCATCTGAGATGACGCACCCAGCAGCACATGCACCGATAGATGAATTCAGTGCGGGGATTGGTCAGTCGTCAGGGAACTTTGTCCCGATAAAGGGTCACATGCGGCAACGACGCTGCAAGATACTAACTTATGGTTGGCAGAGTCTATCGGGTTTAAAAAGAAGGCGGCCGTTTGTGGCGTCTGGGGAAAAGAATGACAGCAAGACTGGTTCAACAACACGACGTCCCGGAGCGGGACTATTCTATCCCGTTCGGACGACGTTCGACGATCAAGACGTAAACAATTCATGAAAGGTATGTAGGCAGGCAACAGAATTATTCAATTACCAAATTTAAGAAACACTATACACTATCCAATTCACAGACATTACATAGACAAGCAAGCTAAGCTCTAAGAGGGGCATATTGTTACGGGACCCAACGGCGTCGACCACTTGATCTCGTTGATCCTCCGAGAGATTCTCCCACCGCCCTCTCTTCGGGGTATAAAAAACCGCGCGGGCTCCTCCCAATGCAGAAGTAATTCGCAATCGCTGGCTGCATTCGACCGTCTCCATACAGTGGTCCCAGTTCATGGTAAGTTTGATCCGTGAGGAATCCAGTGTATAAGAAAACGTCCAAAATGCAATGTATGGAGTACGTGCTGACATAGGAAATCGAAGCAAATAAAAATACTGCTGAAAAAAGACAGAGAACAAGATTGGCACCTAAATCAGCCATCGCAACGTTCTTCAATCCCTTTAATCATCCAGTCCGTATCCAACAAAAAGTTTTGCCCAGCTCAACAAAGGGAGGAAGCCCGCTCGTGCTATCCGCAGTTCAATTCGTCGGCGTGTCCGACTCGTGTTCCGCTGTTCGTGCTCGACCGTGGCCTGCGGCCGAAAAGTCCCAAGCTCTGCCGCCTAGAATATTGACAAGAAGTTCCAAAAACGCACGTCCTACTCGACAAGTCTAGTGACTTTCTTCTTTTAGAAATATCGGACAGTAGCCTTGCCACCGGACTTCAGGCCAGTCTACAAATTAGTTAGCGGGTTGTCGTTCGCAAATAGTAGATGGGTTAACTTACGGTGCAGCCACTGGGGCCGCCAGTCCACTTGCCGTTGATGTACGAGCACTTGGAGTTGACGTCACCCTTAATCTCAATGTTGAAGTTAAGCTTGGCAGTGCTGGTAGGCAGGTTCTGGAAGATGGAGATGTAGGTGATGCCGTCAGCAGCCTTACCAACACCAAGGACGATAGGAGCCCAGTTGCCGCTGTCCTTGCCATCGCTGTTCCAGCTGCAAGCAGTCTCAACACCGTAGCCCTTCTTGTTGACGTAGTATTGAGCAGAGGTGCCAGACTCCTTCCAGATGTAGTACTTGTCCTGCTCAGGGTTGCAGACGTTGACAGTACCCTTAGCGCTGGCAACAGCGGGAATGACCATGTTCTCGGTTCCGGGGTAGTCGGTTCGGCAAGTGACGACTTCCTCGTCAAGATCGTTCTGGATGGAGACACCACCGACACCGGGCTCGCAGAGGGTGCTGTATCCCTTGCGGGTCAGTTCAAGCTTGCCTTCACTGTTGCAGTAAAGGCCGCCAATGGACTCATTGTCGGAGCCCTGGGCCTTGGGCCACTGAGTCTTCTGGTAGCCAGCAGGGCAAGCATAGGAGCACATAGCACCAGAGGTGCATTCGTCATCGTGGATGCCGGTCACAATCTTGACAATGCTCGCGGCCGAAAGGGTGAAGTCGGGAACGTATTGGATACCAGACCAGCCACCCAGGCCGAGCCAGTCGAGACCAACAGCACCGTACTCATCAGGAAAGTTGCTGCAGTCGATCTTGCCGCTGGGGAACTCCTTGTCAAGACCAGTGCCCTGGCTGGTGCCGTAAGAGCCGGAGCTGGAGCTGGAGCCGCTCTTCTTAGGGCTAGAGGTCTTGGGCTTGGAGGCCTGGGACTTGGCAGCAGGAGCCGAGTAAACAGGCTCAGGGGCAGCGGAGGCCTCAGTCGAGTCAGACTCGTAGAACTGAGCACCAACCTCCTTCGTAGTCTGAGAAGCCTTCTTGGGCTGGGGGGCAGCCGTCTCGACAGGGGTGTCGTAGGTAGGGTTAGACTCGCCAACAACAACAAGGCCTCCGTCGCTGAGACCGGCCTTGGCGGCGTTTAGGTCGATCTTCTTTCCGGAGAGCTCGTAGACAGTCTCGGTGGCACCGACGACGTACTCGGTGACAACGGCAGGGGCGCGCTTCTCAACCTTGGAACCGTGGTGGCGGCGAGCGTGCATGTGCTGGTGCTGGTGAGCAGTAGCGCCGGCGGCGAGCGTTGCCGCAAGAGTGTAAGTGATGAGGTTCTTCATTGTAACGGTATGTGGCGTGGTGGCGGTCCAACTATGATATCTACACGTAACGTTTGTGATTAGCTTTGAACGTTTCAACGGCTATTGATGGAGGCTGTTCCGAGCCTAGAGGTTCTGTCCCATTTGAAGAGTTGCGAAGAGAGACGGGAGAGAGTGCAGTGAGAATCGATCGGTAGTATGGTGAATGAATGTTGGTAACATGGCGTCGTATTGGGAAGAGTTATCATTGCAGTTGAAGTCGCAAACAATTGTTTTGTCGTTCTCTTTGAGATGCTTTTCCATCCGCACTTCCTCCCGCTGTCGGTGTCCGTCAATTCAACTTATGTGAATGACGAGTTCATGCCAGTGATGTCGGGCTTCTTGTATGTTGATTGGTGTAAGGGTCGTTATGCTGTTCAATATGCGAACCGTCTCTCTCCCTCTGTTCGTGACGCATCTCCCAACATCGACATTCGGTTTCCCGCTTCCCCTGCATGATTCTTCTTTCTCCTATCGCATCGACTAACCTATTATTGTCTTAAAATGGATGTGGTTTTGAAAATTAAGTCTGTAGACCAGACTGTAGTGAGCGACAGCTGTAAAAGCGAGTGTGGTGAGGCAAGAGGCCAAAAAAACAAACAGATAGATAAATGAGCGTGGGAGAGAGCGAGTAAAGATGAAACTCTCAGTTGGCAAGGAAGGAGCACACGAGGAAAGCAAAAGAACAAAGCGCCTGGGGTCGACGGAGACGAAAGGGGATAAGAAGGAGAAAGAGGCCCAGCGTCTTGACTGGGGACCAGGACTGGGGGAGGCCTTGAGGGGCAGACTAAGGTAAGGAGCAGGGGGTGATCAAGACCAAGAGAAAAAGTAGGACCCAGCAGAGATGAGATTGGCAGACCCAGTCAGTTCCTGATCCGAAAAAGTAGGCAGGACCTGGCATGAATGCGCACCCGGTATGATGGAGACCTGGGACGCAAACAGGCCCTAGAACGTATCATTAAGTGAGACATGACACCAAGTGAAAATACCAAAGCAGTTACTTTTACATGGATAGGGCTAGCGTCAGTTCCAGTTTCAATAGAATCATGTTATGCTTGGCCTTGTCTAGGGAGTTCCTATTTGGGATCGTATCCAAGGGGTGAGTCGTGACCGACATCCCAAGTCCAGGGGAAGGCCGGGAGATTCCCAGGAGAAGAGGCCAACGACAATCCAGGGGTACCTGACTTAACGGGGTGGATGTGCTAGTCCAGTTCATGCCAGGCCACCAATTGATATTAGTGTCCGCTAAAGTTGTGATTGCCCAGGACGGGGAAATTAAACCCTTTTGGCTTCGGTTGGTTTTGAGTCTTTGACCGTCACAGGCCCAATTTCTGTGCCCCTCGTTGGCTGCCATCGACCCCTTGTTTTGACCCGTCGGATGCCCCGCTACCGGCTAGCGACCTGCTCCTGCCCTGGAAGCTCTATTCCTGTTGGACAATGCCTCTCAGGAACCAGGCACAGGCAGGCGCAGTCGCGGCACCCAACCCAATAGAGCAGCCTCTCACTCACATGCACCTGCCCAAACAAGGCACATTTCCCTGGCAAAGAGTGAGTCTTGAGAGCAGCTCATCAGAGAATCAAGCACGCATGAATATTCATCTGGACTGCGTAGCCAATGGAAGCTCTTTGCCAATAAGGCGGAACCTCCCCCAGAAATGCGATCGACAGTCCGTCCCCCATGCATAAAAATAACAAAACAAGGGGCCATGGGACGATGACAGTCATGGAAATGAATGAACTGAGTCTTGCTTCTTGGTTCCTTGGCCCGTCGCTGGTTGCATGCAGCGCTATCACTGGTCTTGCGTATCTAGCTTGTTGTTCGGATGAGCGCAGGTCCAAGAATTATGTGTATGCATTGTCATTTGAGCCAAGCCGTTTGCTCACCGTTCGTTGTCGTCGTCGTCGTCGTCGTCGTCGTCATGGCATAAATTGCGATGAGCAGATCCCCGTCCTTTCTAGGTCCTTGGATCAACAGGCACAGGCAACTGGTTCCCTGTAAACCGCCACTCCCACAGCAACGCCGGCCCATACAGCCAACAAAAGACCTAAAGACAGGCTATGTCTACAGTACGGTACAGTAGCGTACAGCTAATCCAGCACAAGCCCCCCTTTTCACCGTCTCACCACGACTGGTCAATTCCTTAGCTCTGGTGTGTCTTGGCCTCAAAGTGGCTTTGGCTTGATTGTCTTGTCTGCCGCGTGTTCTGTCAATTCAAGTCGGACGGGTCAGATCTACCTCTGATTGCGATGAGCAAAGCTTTGAAGTTACGGTCATCGCGATAACCCCATCCCCATCTCGTAAGTCGAGAGTCCCAGTGGATGGGCTACGAGAATTCCCGCTTGTCCGTTCTGTCAGCCGATTTCTTACAAGAAAACGGACCCTTGGATACCGGGTCTGTGTAGGAGCAAGGTACGCAGGTACGACACCAGGTATGTATATTCGTACCGCTACGAATGTACCTATAACATCGTCCAGATAGAGCTGACCAACCCTCAGCTGAGGTGTATTTGCTTTCGGGTACCTGGCGCTAATTTCCATCCGTAGTGCTAACTTAGTCACTCTCCAGGCCCCGAACCTCTTTGGCTGGCCGTTGGCCGGTTCAAAAACGAGGCCAAAGGCAAAGCCAATCATGGCATCAAAATATACCAGCAACCTCTCATGTCGGCTGATAGCCGCCAACAACAAATGTGATCTTGGTTGAGTTGAGTATGACTTGCGCTTTGCCAAAGTCGATAATCTTGTTCAATATCGCTTGTCACGGTTCTGGTTGGCTAGTGTTTAATGAGGCTCAATCATAAACTCACACATGATGATTCAGATCATAGGAACATGACGATTACTCGGCCATAAATAACTAATTCGTTCGATGACATCCTCGGTTTGTGATCGAAAGCGTCAAGATCAGATCGGCATTGCCGTGTCTTAACAATGCTTCCACATGCCTGGTATTCGCCAAGTCAGGCTCGGTTGGATGTGAGAATACCAGTTGGTACTGCACCGTACCCATCCGACAACAAATCGCCAATACCTAATATTGGGGCCTTGTTCGAGTCATGGTTGTCTCTCCTGATTCTTCTCGATCGCAACCAGATGGGCTGTCCCGTTTTGCTGCGGCTGTGGGTTGTTGCCTTCTTTTCTCTTCGTCTTTGTTTTGGTGATTCTGAAACCCCCTTTCTAAGCCACTATCTTAACTTGCACTAGTTATCCGGTCTCTTTTCAGACACAATGTAACTATCTAACGGCTTGCCTTCACATTCCCCTTTTCTCGCTCTCTCCACTTTTGATGCTTCCCTTACATTGGTCTTCGGAACCGCCATCGGCTGTATATTGTCAATTCGGCGGCACACGTCAGCACCTAATTTCGTCCGCTTTCCACGATGTTGGTTGTTATTGACCGCCGCCACAGTGTTTCGTTTTGTTGCGATGGGTCTCGTGCCGCGTGGGCTGACGACGGGAGGCTTCGGTAAGTAACGATTAGGCCCTCGTGAATCTCATTCTACAATTAAATCGTTCTTAACGCGCTTATGATCGACTTACGTCGCCCCTGTCGGTACTTCCTTCATATGATGGGCCGATCTACCAATAGACTCGCCCTAGCACGATCATCAAACATCAGGCCTCAGTTTCGACCGCCAGAAGCGCACCTGACGCCGACTTGTTAGCGAAAAAGACCAAACTTCGTGCGCTGGACTAACCACGGCAGGATCCTGTGCCGCCATCGACCTGGATGCTGATGTTCCAAGGCTAGCCAGGTCATGGGTCATTGGTCATGGTCCCCTAAATATGTTTCATAGCCTTGACTCTGGCCGGATGTCAGGGTTCATTAGTCTGGTATTTATCTCACCGACACATTTGTTTTGGGCTTGCTTTCTTGATCATCGCAGAGACAAGTTGATGGTACAAAAGTGAAGGGCTGCAGCCTATGTCGCCTATGTCTATATGTAAAGTCATACATATCGAATACGAAGGATCTTGCATCAAGCTGATATGTTTGTAAGATGTAGGACGGTGGTACCCGCTTCTGCACGTCGTTCTAAAAATGAATCGATACCTTGCATTGTTTAATCAACGATGACCCTGTCACAATGCGCATCAGGTCGTGTCACGACCAACTCCAGTTCTTAAAACTACTTCCAAGACATTTTCAGGTACTAGAACCTGCATTGCAAATTTTTGAACATCTACGCCGTGGTAGGGTTGAGCGACGCGATTCAGATGATGCCAATACATTCCACTGTAATGACATGTCTCAAAGACTTTGATGGGGCAGGTGTCAAATTCGCTCAGCTCTATAATCGTCCTCGCCATGATTCTAGAGTCCAGAGTGCATAACAGCTACGCACTATATCCAGAGCCAGAGTGCCCTAGACTGAATTCTTTATGTATTAGTGATATGTTAATTGGAGTGTTTCATTGTAGTTGCTCCAGCGGTTGGGTCTGCAAAGTCGTTAAGCCCGGCCATAGTTGCTAAATCGATACTTGACTGAGGCGACAGTTTTGACCAGAGCACAACTAAACCAGATACACAATACCAACCATGCAGTTCAAACCCGACATTAGTTACATATTCAAATTATACCAAGAACCGATATCAAGATCGTAATGTAGGCCATTAAAATACTCATCTGGGTTTCCTCTCCAACAATATTGTACCTACCCTAGACGAATATGTCAGTATACGAGGGCAAACACCAACTGGACTATCTTCGACTTTTTTCCCAATAAGGATAGTATTGCACTTTCAGATTACTGTCGAGTCTCAATTCTCTTATTGTCTCGGGATACTCGACACTGCCGGCGCACAGAGAGGTCGGGAGTCGGTAGTGCCTCTCAGTGATCTTCAGGAACAACACATCACATTTGGCCAACGAATCGCCGAGACCAAATGACAAACTGAACACCTTCTCCGGGCAGCTAATTAAAATATGAGTCAGCCACAGGAACGCCCATGCAGCTTTGAGAAGAGGTAGAACAAAGCAGCCCGATGTCACGAAATAAGCAAGTATTCATCCAAGACAACTTGCGACGACTCGACCCCCATGACAACGGCCCTGCATAAGAAGAAACAGGAGGAAAGCAAGCCATGGATCAGATGACGTGCTTTGGAATGATTGGAATATTCGCCATATATCTCACATCAGATCTAAAGTCTATGGCTCACGCGGAGTGACTCAGATCCGCATCTGATGGAATGAACACCAAGGGCCAGCCTACCTACATCGCACCAAACCATTTATACAATATTTGGACAATAGTGATGGACTTCAGCAGCCCGAATGCAGTGTAACGTACCCTTAAATCAAGTCTTAGATGCGTGAATATGTCATGTCGTCCAAGTTACATAGACCGTTCATCAGATGGAAACATAATTAGACAACAGGATGCTGCTACGATGATACGGACAGGCATGAGACAATGAATATGGCCGAGAAACCTATGACTGTTATTAGTTAAGAGCAATCATACGTCGATCACAGCCTATAGGGTATATCACGTTGAAATCCATCCGCTGCTGTGTGCCCACCTAGACGAATATCGCTCCAGTTGATAGTTGATACAACAAAACCAGAGAGCCAACATTGTACATTGCACAAACAACAAGAGTCAGTGTCACAGGGTTGAGGAGTGCGGTCCAAACAACGATATACAGCCTTGCTTGGCGCGCATCAGAGAGAAGTAGGAGTTCACAGTTCGTTCGCTTTGTTCTAGTTATAAGATCGATTATCCTATAAACCTCGATCTCGTCAAGATTTATATCATTGAAAAGTTAGAATCATTACACATCAGCAGGCATGCTCGCTGTCGTTGTTATAATTACAAATAAAGTAACCCCAAGGAAGGAATACCATTGTATCCCGGCCTTCTTCCCACCATATACGCGGCAGTGGTTGGGATAAGGTCTGGTCCGCCACTTTGTAGCTGTCATGAAGAACGCCACGGAGGCACTTGCAAGACTTGCTCTCAGATCCCTTCTCAGCTGAAGCGGAGACGTGTAACGCCCAATCGGCTTGATTGCATAGTATGTTGTGCTCTCACCTGGGGATCAAGGCGTTTGTAACGGGTATACGATAAGGCTTCATCGGACTAATACATCCGAACGAATGTGGCAACAGAAGATCACAAGGGAATCAATACAGGCAGATCAATGAACGCCGAGACCAATGTGCCGGTTCTGTGTACCGAAGCCCCAACACGGACGAAGTTTACATCCGGTAGACAGGGTCCAGCATCCGCTGACAAGCACGGAAAGCACAAGACCACAAAAACAACGTCAGTCATTAGTCGACCGAGAGAGCTCCCAGCTTGATTCAGCAACAAATGGTATCGTACTGTACAACAGAGCAGCCTCGACAGACGATAGACGCCAGACAGGACAATTGTTTCCGGTGAACCGAGCCTGACTGTCTCACAGCCACAGCTATGAGTGGGCGGGTTAATGTGATCACTGTGACGTTAACGGTGAATCGAGGCGCTAGAGCCTCTTTATTGAAGAAACGTCGGTAAAGATCAGCGCATCGACCTGTAGCCTTCCGAGGCACGTTAATTATGCTAAGCCATATTGGACTTGGCTATTGATGTCCTAGTCCTAATTGCTTGATATCGATTCAGACGTGACCGGATATGAGCTGGGTAAAAAAGATAATATTTGTCATTGTGATATGCAATCATCACAACCACCCGAGTTATCAATTCCCGTGGCTTTGCTGACAGAGGCACTCTGCACAATGGTGGCGCGCACTGTGGCGTATCACCGCTCAACAAAGCCTCCGGATTCCAAGTTTTGGCAGTTCATCAGCCTCTTAAACACGAGCTGGTCGGGTCTGGGGGAGCACAGAAAAAGTATGTTGTGACGACAGGCGTGGCGGAGTAGAGGGCTGGGGTTGGTGAGCTGCTAGGATCAGCCACACCATTAGATTGGAACGAGAGGAGCCCAACGAGTCACAGAACTAGCCAGGCTCTCACACACCTGAACCGATCATCTATCACAGCCCGGGGGTGCCACAGTCGGATGGCGGTCATGGTACATGGATCTGAGGCCAATTTTGCGGCGTCTGGGTGCACCGCCACCTTCTGGCTCACCTGAGGGAAGCCAGCAAGGATTGGCTCAGCTTAATATGCCCCGGCCCCGGACGAATACTACGTACCGTGGCTCAGGGTACAGAAAGGGCTGGTGAGTAACGAGGGAGAGAGTGGAAACACAAGCCTTCAGCTGGGGCGTTTCGATAGACTGGGACTGTTCTGATGTCTTGAAGAGTGAGGAAAGGATCCCGCAATCTGACTGGAGACTCATTTCGCTTCGACGCAGAATAATCGAATGTTGTAAGCTTCAGCACGGACAGAGGTGGGTGACGATTGACAAGCCTTTATTGTTCTCTGAATGTTTCCTGTTTTCCTGTTTCTTGTTTCTCGTTGTCTGCTCGATCCGCCTCTCAACCTGCGATAGAGCAGTGACATGCCGCCTCGTCTGTGGAACCTGATTGCCTTGTCGACTTGGAGAACCCTAAGGTAGTCTGTGGGTCATCCGGAGGCTATTGTAGGTAGGTACTCTTAGAGAAAGTACCTGCATGTCCGGCTTAGAGGTAGAACGGTGACAGCAGCAGTTGTCGTCATTCCCGCTCCGAGAGGAGGGTCTTTGTTGAGCTTCTTCCCGTCTCCCGTCCGTTGTGCGGAGACATCTTTAATGTGCACCTCCAGACTGTCCTATGGGAAGTCAAGATCTCAACACCTAGTTTCTGCAAAAGCCGGGATTGTGCTGAGCTGTCCGGCCTGAGAACGGAATGGAAGCGCGACGGTTTGCCAATAAATCACCGTTGATGATCACTCCATCTCCATTGATCGCGATTGTGAGATGTACATGCGCAAATCTTCCTCTCAAATGGACCAGGCTTGATCGATAGTTCTCTTACTGGCTGGCTAACCAATGTTTCCCTAGCAAGGAATAGCGGTACTTGACGTCAAAGTACCGTGAAACGAAGTCAGGCATTTTTCAGTTAGACCTCTTCCCCAGCACGTTTCTAGCCCGCCGCTTCATGCCAAAAACGTATTCGCATCGCCCACTTCTGTCCGCTTTTGCGCTGTTCGGCTTTTACTTTGGGCTGTGGTCTTGTTCCCCAACGAGGCGCGTGTTTCCCCTTTCTCCCTCTTGCACCGGCCGTCGAGTCGCGTCACTGGCGTGTTTGTTGGTTTCCTTAGACGAGACCCCGTCACTAATAATTACCTCGCTCTCTTCATGCGAGGTTCTCTGCGTGAATAAGGGAGCTCCGTTTCAGGCTGGTTAAGGTATATAGAATTAGTAGTAGGTTGTTTTTATGCGAGCATCGTCTTGGGCTTGTACCTGCCAGAAATGTACTTTCGTCGTTGTTGACAGGGTATGATGTACCTGCCGACCAGGTTTCCAAGCACGATCCCACCTGAAAGACAGGCCCTTTTGGAAGGAACCAGCCCGGCAGCTGTCAACCCACTGACACACGCCCACACACACTTCCATTGCTCTTCCCTCTTACGTACCCCACTCGCTCAACCCGCCTGCTCAGTTGACCAATCAGACACACCACTCGCCCACTTTCCCACTTTCAGAGGCCCTCAGTATCGCCCATCGCCCGTCTTCGCCTCGCATCTCTCTCAATCGGCCGCCTTGCTCATCTTTCTTTACTCTACCTTGCACAACTCTCCTCTGGGTGCTACATCGTCATTACCATTGACCGTCCTCACGGTACATTTGCTCATTGTTCTTTGGCCTGCTTCCTGCTTTAAACCGTTGTTTCTGCACGCTACTGCCGGTTTCTCGAGCCTCAATTCCATCTTGTTGCATTCCTCGCCTGAGCCACTCACTGCCCACAGCGTAAACCCGCCCACCCAGTGCTTCTTTCACTCGCCTCTTTGCCTTCCCGACCTGGTCCTGGGGGGAAAAATATCAGCTCTCGCCACGTTCTCCAGCCACACATCAATCTATCACGCCCCGATATGTGCCTTTGACCCAAGGCTGTTGCGACATCGAATTCTCGAAATTGATCGCATGCTGTATTCAGTTCACTTGTGAATATACTCAATTCTCTGGCCATTAGCCGCGTCTATGGCATCAGAAGCCTCCGCCTTTGCCGCGATCGATCCCCCGCCCGCAACGCGCCCAGAGGCAACCCCTCCTGCTATCATCCCTTCAGACGACGCCATTAGACTGCTCAAGCGGCCTCGCTCACTTTCTCCCGCATCGCCGCGCTCTCTTGCCGTGCAGTCCCAGGGTCTCTTGGCTCTTGGTTCTCCGGCCAAGTCCGCCCGCCTGGCTCTCGCGTCCAGCATCTCCCCCACACCTTTGACTGCGGCAGCTGCTCTTGAGGACGAGCGCCGGCGACGCGAAGCGGGCGATCACGACGACGGGACACGAATTCCAGCGCCCACAAGCGACAATCCTGGTCACAGAGTTCTAACTTCCCTCATGTCTGGAGCAGTTCAGGCCATGAGCCGTCCTGCTGACGCGCCTCAGCTGGCGCCAACAGCGGCCATGGATCCGTCACCAAAGGCTCCGAATCCCGTGTCGCTGGCGCAAACCGCGACAAACCAGGTGGAAGAGCATGTTGCGACGAGCCCGCAAAGTACCAATAGCCTTGTTGGTGTCCCTGTCACTGAGAGCCCAACTCCAATGGAAGTTGACGCTCCTAAACTCGATCAGCATCAACAACAGCATCAACAATCATCGCAACAAGTAGTCGGGCAAGAGGAGAGGCATCAACCTGGATCATTGTCATATCCTGGATCTCTTCAGGCCACAGGTAACATGGCAGAAACTCCGACTAGAGGCATGAGCTTCCCAATGCCCACGCCAGGCCAGACATCTCCCACGTCATCTGGATCCAAGAAGCATAAATGTCCCTACTGCAATACTGAGTTCACACGTCATCACAATCTCAAGAGCCATCTGTTGACGCATAGTCAAGAGAAGCCCTACGTTTGTACCGAGTGCCAAATGCGCTTTCGTCGCCTCCATGACTTGAAGCGTCACGGTAAACTGCACACCGGCGAGAAGCCTCACGTTTGTCCCAAGTGCGATCGCAAATTTGCCCGCGGTGATGCGCTTGCTCGTCACTCTAAGGGTGCCGGTGGCTGTGCCGGACGACGGTCTAGTATGGGTAGTTTCGTTGATGACAACGACTTAGAGAACAGCATGGCTGAGGCTGATGAATCGGCCATGTCTGGACTTACCTACGATCATGCTGATGAAGAGGAGCTGAGGCGCCAAAGCTTGCCGAGTATTACTGCTCAGCATGTTCCTGGAGCACATGCTGATGGTTACGGCGCGCATGCTCGGACATATCCACCACCTGGCGGTCGACCCGGAACGGGGGGACTTTTCCCACCCAATGTCAATCAAAGCCAGTCCAACTCCAATTCATCGCAGCCTGTGGCTAACAACATTGCCGGACATAACCCCAATGCTGGAATTTCATCAATACCCGCTGCGGCTGCCAACGCGAACATGTATTCCCAGACAGGTATCACAGAAAGTCCTAAACCACTTAGCCCTGGGGTGCAAGGACACGATACGAACAACCTGGCGCGTCAACGCTCGCCCAGTTTAACCCAGCAGCTGCAACAGCAGCAGTTTGGACGCCGGGCTTCAGACCTGCAATCACCTCATAACTCGCAGTCTCGGCCTAAGCTTCCCGGGTTGTCGCATCCCGAATTTGCCGCACCCGGGTCAACCGGCTTTTCCCACAACCGGAGCGGGAGTGGCGCGCAGTCTACCAACGACAGCGGAAACATGTTTGCCCAGAGCGACCCGAGCGTCTGGGCATATGTTCAGACTTTGGAGGAAAAGGTCAAGGCACTCACGGACAAGGTTTCGACTTTGGACCATGTGGTTGCGGACCTGAAACAGCAGATGGAAACGCGCGACGCCGCTGCTGCTGCCGCGGCGGCGGCGGTCGCAAAAGTATAGCGCGATGTGACATGACGTGACTTGAGCGTTGTCGCATTTTCGTTGTTATAAGTTATAAAGCAAAGCACACTGAGACGACCCTCGTTTTTTACCTTGAGAAATATTCGGCATGGTGCTCATGGAGGCGTTTATGGGAAATGGGACTTGATTTCTTCACTTTATCTGTTTTTGTGGATGGTAGGGACCTCCACGTCAAAAGAACGGGCACGGGATAGTTATGAACCGGTTGTCGTATTTTTCATGTATCATATGTTATTGCTTGTTCAGATAGTGTGCCTCGTGGCAGCAACCATCCGACAGTATAGGTGGAAGAGTCGTGCAAAGTCAAGAACTTTGTATATAGAGAATCTACCTGGCTGATGGCTATGGCTATGAAACCGTGCATTCTGCGTGATATTGTTCTGAAAACGTTTCAGAGGTTGCTATTTTGACGCGTTCGGTATCTGAAACTGTTGCTAGAAAGTAACTTATGCCGAGGCTCAACTGGAATCGTGGAGCATGAGGAAAGGACCTTCTTACTCGGTAACGGTAACTGTAGCGGGAATGCCCTGGGAACGGATGAACACTGTGTACCAGAGCGGCAAAGCGGAGCCCGTGTCCGCAAGGGCAAGGTAGTCGCTACCTTACCTGCCGTGTCTTCCCCTGGCCAGATCAAGATCGAAGCTTCTGATTTCACGTGTCGAAAGTCTACCTAAACTAAGCTATCTAAGCTATGATGATGCGACGTCATCACTGGTAGCTCCTGCATAACACGAAAGCGGTCCATGGTCCATGGTCCACCCTTCTCCGGTAATATGATGGCGTCTAATGCTCGTGTCATTGTCACTGATTCAAGACTCTGCCTTTGATTCTGTATTTTCTCGCCATTCCAAGGATATTCGCTCCTCTTATATCAATCAGTCTGACCGTGACGTGGCTGCGCGTATGACCGATAGCTCCTCATCCAACACGCACCAGCTTTGATCTTCTTTTTTACCCCTCCATCTTAGGGAACAGCACTTCAGTTCGACACAGCGCAGCGACAGCTAAACTACCTTGCCCACCATGTCGAACCCCCTAGTCGATGACGGTGTGCCGGTTGGGAATGGTGAGTCGATTTCCGTCGATCTGCACCAGAGATATGCACTTTTGGTGTGCCTTACCTGCGATGAGCTGCAGGCGAATGGAGTACTACCAGATCGCGATGCTGGCTCTATCCTTGGGAATATTGCTATCAACTGCTCCCATTGAGACTTACTAACCGAAATCAAAGGAGTGCATGCATCCGAATCAACGGAGAAAGTGACAACAATTCCCAACCCGGAAGACCAACGACCGGCCGAGCCGGAGCAGCCGCAGAATGAAGCCGCTGCCGATGGAGCTGTATGTAACAAGTACCATCATACGGCTTGGAACATTAGGACTAACCGAATTGACTCTCCAGGACGACCCAGAGAGACCTCAATTACCGGATCGTGACTTTGAATCAAGCATCTCTACCAGCAATGCTGATTTCGATGATCTGATGCTCTCAACTAACGGAGCATCCAATGGTACATCAAACGCAGCCCCTAATGGAGCTACCAACGGAACAGCAAAGAGCTACGCCGCCGTTGCTGCCGAAGCCGATGAGAAAGAAGGAAAGGACGAAGGTTCAAATGAACTAGACAAGAGCTACGCCGATGTCGTTGCCGATAGGGACACGAAAGACAGCAGAGATGAGAACGACTGGTCTTACCCCAAGCTACCTATCACAGCCCGGTCTCAGGACCCCAAGAACGTGAGCTGGCGCGCCGGTGGCATTCGTTTCGCGCCTCTACGTGTGCCCATGAAGCGACGGCTGCAGACTGGAGCAGTCCTGTTCCATTGCATGTCCATTGCCACCTTGGTCTCGGCTTTTTGGTTGATCTGTGCTAACCCTCTCATTTGGCCCATCATTATCCCTTATCTGATTCATCTCACTGTGTCGACTGCGGGAACCAACGGACAATTGTCATACCGCTCAGAGTGGGTTCGAAGTTTGAAGCTGTGGAAGCTCTTTACTGGATATTTCCCCATGAAGTTGCACAAGACGCACGAGCTGCCGACTGACAGGAAATACATCTTCGGATACCATCCTCATGGCATTATTTCACATGGTGCATTTGCGGCCTTTGGTACCAATGCTCTTGGGTTCAACGAACTCTTCCCCGGGATCACAAACACACTGCTTACTCTTGATTCCAACTTTCGCCTTCCTTTCTACCGTGATTGGATTATGCTCCATGGTCTTCAGTCGGTATCAAAGGAGTCAATCTGGAACCTCTTGACCAAAGGCGGCCCTAACAACAACGGCCAAGGCCGCGCTGTCACTATCGTTGTGGGAGGTGCTCGTGAGTCGCTTGAGGCTCAGCCAGGAAGTCTTCGTTTGATCCTCAAGACTCGCAAGGGCTTCGTCAAAATGGCCCTCCGCGCTGGAGCTGATCTGGTCCCTGTGATTGGTTTCGGAGAAAATGATCTCTATGATCAACTGAGCCCCAAAACCCACCCAATTGTTCACAAGATCCAAATGTTCTTCCTCAAGGTTTTCAAGTTCACTGTACCAGCTCTTCATGGCCGAGGCGTGCTCAACTACGATGTTGGACTGATGCCATACCGTCGACCAGTCAACATTGTTATGGGACGACCGATCCGAGTCGACAAGGCTCATGGGCCTCAGCCATCGCAAGAAGACATTGATGAACTGCATGAACGTTATGTCCAAGAGATTGAGAAGCTGTGGGAGGCTTATAAAGATCAATTTGCGATCGATCGCAAGGCTGACATGGAGATCTTTGCCTAGGTTTCTTAGTAATTATGGGAAAAGTTTGGGGCGGTTTATATTTGAATATTGGGATAACTGCTGATGAGGGAAAACGGGCTATTCCTAGACTGAATAGGTAGATTTCGTATGTAAGGTCTCTAGTTTTCTTTGTCTAACCAAGTAATTAAGTATTCTTAGTACCAGCTGAGAGTGGCCACATAATCATTTTGCTCGCTGCACATTCATGATAGACTTGTGAGTATGATACCACCTCATATTGTTATGTGAGGCGTCAACGTGCCTGTGTCGTGTTGATACCTCTGAGAATGGAAGGTTGATGATATTTACTCGGTCACATGATTTCGCGCTCGGAAATTGGAGGATGAAGCGCGTTGATCGCGTCACACAGTGCAGTAGACCCTTGCATATTGCTTCTTCAGAGCGACGTTGAATCTAGGGCAAACACTGAATCGATCAAATACTCTACCAAGACCATCGACATAATTGATCCTCCAATCACTCTAGTTTTACCTGTATAGGCTTTTTGTTCTACAATGCCTCGCACATCCCTGCGCAAAAAGCAGGCAGTCAGCTACAACGAAGATCACAACGACGACGAGATGCCCCAGGTGACCAAAGTTGTTGCGGCCGCTAGCAAAGTGGCCGAGAAGACCAAGGGAGCTATCTCAAAAACCGTTACTACCAAGACTACTTCTGCAAAGGCTGTGACAAAACGAAAGGCCGAGCCTGAAGCAGAGACCGAAGCGCCAGCTCCAGCGGCAAAGACGACCAAGAAGCGCAAGACAAAGGCCAAGGATGAAGATGCCACCCCTCTCGCAGGTCGAACAGCCGTCTCTACGCTGAAGCCTACCATGCACATTGGTGCTCACGTCAGTGCTGCAGGAGGTTCGTACCCTTCAAAAGCTGGTACATAGCATTGACTAACTGTTGATCCGCAGGAGTTCAGAATTCCGTCACCAACGCCGTACACATCGGCGCAAACGCCTTTGCCCTCTTCTTGAAATCGCAGCGCAAATGGACAAACCCGCCACTCGATCCCGAAGCAAAGAACCAATTCATCTCGCTCTGCAAAGACCACAGCTACAGCGCAGGCGAGCACGCCCTCCCCCACGGTTCATATCTCGTCAACCTGGCGCAAGCCGACGAAGAAAAAGCGAATCAGGCCTACACATCGTTTGTCGACGATCTCACCCGTTGCGAGCAATTAGGCATTCGTCTGTACAACTTTCACCCTGGCAATACCGGCGGCGATGTTAGGTCGGCGGCCATTGGGCGCATCGCGGCGCAGCTCAACAAGTCACACAAGGCTACCAAGACAGTCATAACGGTGCTTGAGAATATGGCTGGCAGTGGCAATGTCGTTGGATCAACATGGGAGGACTTGAGGGACATTATCAATTTGGTCGAGGACAAGGAGCGAGTGGGTGTCTGCATTGATACGTGCCATGCCTTTGCGGCTGGGTATGATTTGAGGACACCAGACGCCTTCAAGAAGACTATCGATTCTTTCAACGACATTGTCGGCCACAAGTATCTCAAGGCTTTTCATCGTAAGTTCATCCCCAACACTATATTTCTACACTGACTAACAATCCGAAGTAAACGACAGCAAAGCCCCTTTCAACTCCAACAGAGATCTCCACGCCAACATTGGCACAGGTTTCCTCGGCCTACGTGCCTTCCACAGTATCATGAATCACGCGCCCTTTGCGGGCATGCCCATGGTTCTCGAGACGCCCATCGACCGCCCGGGCGCTGACGGCAAGTCTGTCGAGGACAAGAAGGTCTGGGCCGACGAGATTAAGCTCCTTGAGAAGCTCGTAGGCATGGACGCCGAGAGCGATGAGTTCAAAGAGCTTGAGGAGGAGTTGCAGACTAAGGGTGAGTCCGAGAGAAACAAGATCCAGGATCAGGTTGATCGCAAGACGGCCAAGGATGCTAAGAAGGGGGCCAAGAAGGGCGGGAAGAGAAAGAAGAAGGGTGATTCCGAGGATGAGAGCGAGTAAGGGTCATTTACTGGTGGTTGATGGCGTGTAGGAGTGATTATACGTATATCTGATTATAGGGATTGAGATCGGAAGGGCTGTTACCAGACCTCAATAGGTTATGTAATGTATAGAATCGACTTACTTCTAGAAGTTCTTGCGGAGATTCTTCAGTATGGCATACTATTTGTAGAATACGTAAACTCACAAAGCCCCAAAGAGGCAATCATAGATATTAATATGCTACATGGTCGTGCTATAAACTACCGTGACCACTATGAAAGGACAAGGTCATACAGATCTAAAGTATTTTCCATCGAAAGGGTATTGCTCCTCATCACGCGTATGTATGCATCTCTCAAACAACAAAAGTCCAAACCAAGCAGACAAATGCTCAGAGTCAACCAACGCCCCCTTCTGCCAATATCCAACGCCAGGCCACAAAGCAACAACAACAGACAATCAACCATCTTTACTTGCGGTTCTTGCCAAAGGCAGCCTCAAGCTTGCCCATGACACTCTTCAGCCCAACACCTCTCTCGCAGTTGGCCTCTAGCCATGTCTCCATCCTCTCCCTCACGCTCTTCATTGACTTGAGGACGGGCATCTTACCGCCGTCTTCACCACCAGCTGCGGCTGCGGCTCCTGGGTTGAGGAGAAGTTCGAAACAGTCGGACCAGATATCCGTCTGCCAATAACGCTTGAGACTCTCGCGGATCTTGTAGCGTCGACCAGACTTGCCCAGTCCGCCCTGGTCGCAACGCACGGTCTCGATATACTTGCCAAAGAGTAGCGTGTGGATCGTGCCCGCGAGGCCGTGATAGTCGATCTGCCATGTCCAAGGTCGACCCTCACGCATCTCGGCACAGTCTTGGGCGCTTGTCTTCCAGTCGGCAATGAACTCAACCTCGGGTACGAAAGCGCGCATGTCAATACCGCGACCAAAGTCGATGAGCACAACACCGCGCGATGACCATTCACCGCTGCCATCAGCCTTCCACTGGCTCGCTAAAGACTCATCGCCCAATAGCGCGTCCAGGCGTAGGAGACAGTTATCGGCCTTGAGGTCACCATGCAGAACGCTCTTGGAGTGCAGAGCCTCGACGGTTCGCAGAAGCTCAATAGTGAAGAACATGGCCAGCTGCTCGTCCATAACTGCAGAGGGCTCGGCTCGGAAGAAGTTAACAACGTCTAGCAAAGTACCGTGAGGATGGTAGGGTAAAAAGAGGAATGCCTCATCTTGATAGAGGTGCATCTCGTGGGCGTACGAAAGCGAAGCTGAAGCGCGATGCTGAGGTCCCAGGCGAGTATGAGCCAGACGCATCATGTGGAACTCCCATGGTGTAGGAGGGTTCTCCATCTTGAGAGCCTCAATCTCACTCCGGTGGTTGACAGCAAAAGCACCCTTGCCCATGGTAGGAATTGCGTTCTCATCGTTCTCATCCGCTTCAGGGGCAGAGTTCTCCACGAGGTAAACGGGGGCAAAAGCTCCAGCACCAAGTTCCTTCTTGATCGTATAGGTAGACCGGGTGCCAGGGAACTCGATAAATACAGGAGTAGTAATAGGTCCTGTTCTATCGCCAGACTTGTTTGCCTTGGCTAGAGCCTTTGCAAACTTGCGGATCTCACCACCTCTTTCGTACTTCTCATGTCGATGGTCGTAAAATCCAGAGTACGAACTCAGTGGCGGCAGCATCTTGGTGATAATCTCAGAACGAACTGACTCATCCACGGGATTGCATTGGGCATCCTTGATAATAGGCCCCTTGGGTGGGAGAGGTTTTGAAGGGATTGACTTTCCTAGAGGCCCGACAGATTTGGGAGCCAGAGGCGCCGACATCTTAGGGGCTGGGATAGCCTCGTTGACCATCTCCCGAAGAGGGCTGCTAAGAGGTTCCAGGTCTGAACCCTCCTCCTCATCCTCTTCATCGATTGTTGGGGAATAATCCTTCTTACAAGGTGTCTTGTACTCATGACGCTCCACTGTCACGTCCAAAGACACTTCAGTTCTCTCTGTGATAGGTGTCATGAAGGGCAATCGGTTGTTAGCCACTTCAGCCGGATCCCTATATGGCCGAGTTGGTGGCTCGTAGTCTTCAGGTGGGATAGGAACGAAAGTTGTGCGAGGTTGAGGAGGAAAGTCTTCTGAGACTGGAGTTTCGAGCTCTTCAACATCTTCATCCTGCTCCTCCGTCTGTGACTGTTGATCAGTGTTGTCCAGAGCCTCAGACGATTCCTGTTCAGGCTCTGGTACACTTGTGTCGATTAGCTCCGACACTTGCGTATCATTGCGTTCACCTCGCTCCTCGTCCTCTTCTTCTTCCTCATCTTCACCTTCGCCTTCGTCGCCGTTAATGTTAGGAATGTGTCTTCGTGTCGAAAAGTCAGACCATTCGCTAACACTTTTCACATCAGACGTTTCATCGTTGTCGTCATCTCCGGCTTCACTAGGCTCTATTTGCCTCGTAGTTCCGGTGCTCTCAGCATCAGTCGTGTAGTTGTCATCACTTTCATAATCATCCTCGTCTGCGCTCTCCTCTTCTTCCTGACCGGCAGGTTTCAGAGGCGCATTGAAAATTTCGTAGATATCATCAGTGGCAGCCTTGGTATGAAGAGTCATGGTAGGCTCAGAGGTGTTCTTCTTCTTGAGCTTTGGCCTTGAGGGTGAATCAAGCTTTGCCTTGACTATTAAACGGTTAGAGGGTTGCACATCGGCTTGTCTACGGGTTGACTTACTGATCTGAGTCTCGTTGACTTCCATCATCTTCTTCTTCTTACCACCTCGAGGGCCCTTTGGCTGCTCGATAACCCTGCCGTTCTCGTCATATTGAACAGTATCCTTGTGGATTGCCAACTTGGTAGAAGTGTCCTGATGAATTACCAGCTTCTCAACAGGGTCTTTATGAATGGCCAATTTGCCGACAGGGTCCTGATGGATCATTAACTTATCAACAGGATCCTTGGGAATAGATAGTTTGTCGACAGGATCTTGGTGAATCATTAGCTTCTCTCCCACCCCTTTGCTGATTTCCTCAATCTCAAGAGGCACGACAGGTTCAGGAACGAGGTTCTCATCAAACGACTCCTCCTCCCAGCAGTGGTCAAGCCAGCCTCGATTAGCAGCCATGATCTCCTCGAAGCTAAGCTCAGTGCCAATCTCCTCAGGAGTTGGGTAAATAGCAGCTAAGTCAACGAAAACACGCTCCTTCTTCCCTGTTTGAGGGTGAAGGGAAATTTGATGTTTCGATGGAACAACAACGATATTCTGTATTTGTGAAAGAGACTATTGAACCAAAACCATAAATAACCATACATTAGTCCTATGACCATCAACATATAGGCGGCTTAGGGAAAAGGAGATCAACTTACCGGATCCCTAAACACCGACATCTTTGGAGCAGCGCTCTTCTTTCCACCAGCCTCAAGTGTTTCGCCCACCCAGGGCTTGGCCTCCACTGCATTCTCCTTCTTTCGGTCTGATAGCGAACCAATGGTATCCCAGCCCTTTGATCCAGCACCCATTGATGACATGGCAGACGGCTGAGCGTCGGCATCAGAGAAGATTGCCAACTTGGACTTGGCAGGCTTGCCTGCTCCACCACTTGATGGTCGTGGCGCTTGGGGGTCTGCTGCTCGTGCAGCGGCAAAGGGGTCGACCTTGGCTGCAAGCGCTGGTCGCATGATAGGCAGGGCTGGAGATGAGGGCTCGTTCATAACACCTGGCTGCTGGGCAACACGCTCCTCGAACTCCTTGAACTTGCGAATGAGTCGCTGCACTGGTCGAGCCTCTCGATCAATACCCAGCTTATACACTTCTTCGGCTTGCGCCCATCGACCTGCGCCCTCAAGCCAGGCAGCATACTCTTCGTAAAACAGAGCGAGCGATTCCCCTATTCCGTGTCGCGACAGGAACATGTATGTCTCACGCGGGGTATCGGAGAAGAAGTGGATGTAATGAACCCAGAGTTTGAGGTACCGAGGGTCGTTCTTGTATTGTGCGGACCCGATAAACGCCTTTGTTGCGCGCTCGAGAAGGGTGTGAAGTTGTGATTGTGGTGTTGCTTGTGCTGAGGGGTATGCGTCTAGTGTCCATCGCACGTAACGCTCAAAGATGTCGAGAGGATCGTCCGATTCGGCTAGGTTCTCAACCTCAGCCTCGAACTCGGCGCGAATACAGTCGTGAACATTGCGTGTGTCCGACGGGGTTGGTGTTGATAGCTTCTGAAGCGGTGAAGGCGAGTAGAGCTCAGCGAGTTTCTTTGCTGAACGGCCCCCAGGCAAGGACTGGATGTTTTCTTTTTGTCCTTCGATCAAGTCGAAGTCGATAAGGTCTCCTGAGGCTGACATGATGGGTTAGTATCTCCTCAAAGAGGTGTTCAATTTGCGTGGAACACTCTCAAAATCGGCGAGGTAGTTGTTGATGCGGAGCGAATGAAACAAATGGTTGCATTACTGTTGATATTGTCATTAATGCACTAACTATCCCGTTGCTGTAGAAACAGCCACACGTGGCTAAACAAGCACGAGCCACAACATCCAGGGAGAACTGCTATTGAGTGACGGCATGAGACGGAACAATGCAACATTTTGTGATTGCCGAAGGCATCATTTATTATACCATAATTGTCGTTGTCGGTTGACTTATTAGTGAAGATGAAGCGGTAGTAATTATTACACGAAGAGGTAGGAGCAGCCGAAATCTAAATCAATTGCCTCACTAAGATCATCACATAGACATAAGAGGACACAATGTTCAACTTCAATCAAGGTTTCATTAATTGATGAGCTTGCTTTTACTATTTTTTGCCTCTATTACTTCAATTTGCCGTCCTGGTATATGGTCTCACGCGCTCCTGGCTGAGGACCCAAAGGCATCATTATCATCACAAAGCTTTTGTTGTTCCACACATCCATTTATCCCATTTACAGGTTAACAGACTTGCGGAAGTTGTTACCAGGGTAGATAGCCTGGTCACCGAGCTCCTCCTCAATGCGGAGGATCTGGTTGAGCTTGGCAAGACGCTCAGATCGGGCAGGGGCACCAGTCTTGATCTCACCAGCGCGGAGACCGACAGCGATGTCAGCAATGGTGACATCCTCAGTCTCACCGGATCGGTGAGAGACCATGACACCCCAGCCATCGGCGTAAGAGTCCTTAGCAGCCTGGATGGACTCGGTCAGAGTACCAATCTGGTTGACCTTGAGGAGGAGAGCGTTGCAAGACTTGAGCTCAATAGCCTTCTTGATGCGGAGAGGGTTGGTGACAGTCAGATCATCACCGACAACCTGGATGTCCTGGGTCTTGGAGAAGTAGCTCCAGGCCTCCCAGTCGTCCTCAGCGAAGGGGTCCTCGATGGAGACGATGGGGTACTTCTTGCAGAGCTCAGAGTAGAGGTTGGCGAGCTCCTCGTAGGTGATCCACTTGGTGGGGTCGGACTCGGGGTTCTTGAAGTCAAGATCGTACTTCTTCTCGTCGACCTTGTAGAACTCGCTGGAGGCAACGTCCATGGCGATCTTGATCTTGCCAGTGTAGCCAACCTGCTCAATGGAATCGGTGATGAGCTCAAGAGCCTCCTCGGCGGTCTGGATATCGGGAGCGACACCACCCTCGTCACCGACGTTGCCGGCGGACTGGCCGTATCGCTTCTTGGCCAGACCCTTGAGGGCCTGGTAGACCTCAGCACCCTGGCGCATGGCCTCGGTGAAAGTGGGAGCCTCACTATTATGGTGTTAACAAAATTGAAGCTCGAAAAGGGACCATCATGGCACGTACGTAGGGACGATCATGAACTCCTGGAAGGCAAGGCGACCACCAGCGTGGGAGCCACCGTTGAGGACGTTCATGAAGGGAACGGGGAGGACGTAGGGCTTCTTGGTTCCGGCAAGGTCGGAGACGTGAGCGTACAGAGGAACGCCCTTTGAAAGGAGGTTAGCTGAATGTCGTATAGCAAGAACGCTTCATGATTGAAGCTCACCTTCTCAGCAGCACCGGCCTTGGCGACGGCCAGAGAGACACCAAGGATGGCGTTGGCACCAAGCTTGGTCTTGTTGGGGGTACCATCGAGCTCGTTGAGGAAGGCATCGACGGCGGACTGGTCCTTGACATCGAGGTTCTTCTCGATCAGAGCGGGAGCAATGACGGTGTTGACGTTCTCGACGGCCTTGGTGACACCCTTGCCACCCCACTTGGACTTGTCGCCATCTCGGAGCTCGCAAGCCTCGTGCTGGCCTATATTATCATGAACTTAGCGAATGCATATAAGAGTAGCCGAGTAGGGTCGGGACGTACCGGTAGAGGCACCGGAGGGAACGATGGCACGGTGGAGGCCAGTCTCGGTGACGACGTCAACCTCGACGGTGGGGTTTCCACGGGAGTCGTAGACGGAGCGGGCGAAGACCTTCTTGACAGCCATGTTGACTAGTGGTGACGTTTTCTAGGTGGGTTGTTGTATTAGTGGGAGGTTTTCCTTGAGGATGGTGGAAAGGAAAAGGTGAAGGAGGAAAAGGGAGAGAAGAAGAGGAGAGGAAGAAGTTATATAGTAGCTGGGTATGACTGGGCAAGGAAGGCTCTGCCAATGGCACGGCGGATTGGCCGGTGTTCAAGTGGCCAGTGCCAGTCAGTGCCAGTGCCAGTGCCAGTGCCAATGCCAATGCATAGCTGAGCAGGTGCTGAGCAGTGCACACGCAATGCAATCAGTGGTTGGAATATGCCTCAACAGTGCCCAGCCAGCAATGGAGTGGTTGTTGTTGCTCATCACAACCAAACCGAACCAAACCAAATCAAACCAGCTTCTAGGAGTTTTGGTGGGGGGTTTTGCTAATCGGTGAGGTGAGGGAGGGGTGGCATAAGGTGGAGGAGGGGTTGGAGGGGAAGCTAAGGTGCTCTCTCTGCTGTGCTGTGCTGAGGGGCACTGATAGCTAGGTAGGTAAGGTATGGCTGGGCTGCTATCTATTTGAAGCTCACCTTAGGTAAAGTGTTTATGTATAATGCGCAATTGAAGCCAGCAGATCCGGTCTGTATGGCAATGTGAGGATGGAAGAAAGATGTGGATGTGGAATGAGGATGAGAAGAAGGAGGAGGGAAAAGATGACCAGAGGAGGGGAGGACCAGGTGTTTATATTATGAATGGATTCTAGAAACCAGAGGAAATCTTTCGAGGCAAGCCAAAGCTCGAAACCCAGTCAACAGTCGACACGAAAAAGATGTACGTAGTCTCCCGTCTATCCTTCTGCACGTTCTTGTCTCTCTCACCAAAAAAAAAACGACAAGCCTGGGTTGAGGTGGGGCACCCAAGTTTGATGGATTGACCATGGAGGGGTGAAAATGATCTCACAAATCTTACCCTTGACCAATTCAATCCTCAAGCAACCTCTCTCTTGGAGGGGTCCAGTCTCCTCTAGCCTCTAGCCCCTGGCCCTGGCCCACCTTACGAGGCTTCACATCGCCTAGATCCAAAGGGCACCCCGCTGAAAAATATACCATCCCACCTCACCAGAAGCCACCTAAATGGTTCGTCCCTCACCTTGAGATCCATTTACATTTACATTACAGTAACTTAAACGACCGACAACGACAGCCCAGGGTCCGAGCAGGGGACATGGGTTGTTATGTCGAGCATTAAATGGATATCTATCGTACTGTTACTAGCGATATGGCAAAATCACCTTTTGCCGCCTTGCCATATTGCACACCCGCCGACGCAGCGCCGCACCGAGACCGAGAGAGGGTATGAGAGAACAGGAGAGAATTTATTCTACTCTATCTACGGGATGGTAGTATGATGACGAGCACAGCCCACCATAAACAACACCGTTCACTGTCCCCGCGTCTGCTGTGCATACCATCATCTCCACGTAGGTACTGTAGACGATTGATTACCTACAAACATTCATCACTTCCCGTAGCATCATGTCTCGCTCCCGTTGATTCCCGGCACCACGGGCTCATCTTGCCCGTCGTCCGCCGCATCGTATGCCCCAGACTCGCCGTGCCGGGCTCGAGGACGTCTTCCGGTTGGACAATGCCCGTTCCGATCGGAAGCCAAGTCAACAAGGTGCAACGAGAACGAGACGAGCCTCCGCACTCCCGGAAGGCTGCATTAAACATAGTGTATGGCGGCAAGGCCGCCCAGTAGTGTCATTGTATTGCAGTGTATTGCCTTGCAGTCAAAGCAGGCCTAACCATGTTTCCGCTGCTTCCTTCGGGTAGATGCTATTCCAACAAGACAGTTGTGTTTTGCCGCGCTCAATTGTCGGTCAAGCCTTCAAAGTCGGTCGATAACGTCGATATGTTCTGATAGACATGGATGCAGATGGAATGATCTGAGTCCGTGCCTATCAGCTCTCATGAGAAGCTGCAGCCAACAAAAGACCCGAGCCATCCCACCCCCCTCGCCTCTCAGTGGGCATTGACGTCTGAATGCTTGTAAGGCCGACAACGTGGTTTGATATTCTAAAGCACGGTATTACTCTGATGTGTATCAGAAATGAACTGACCGACAGCATGGAGCATCTACAATTAGCCCGACACAATCATGCGTTGTTGGCCCGTGGGTATTGGCCTCATCTTGATGTGGGTATCCACGAAGCGACAAATCGATTCATCTCAATGTTTATCGTTATCGACATGCAATGCCAGCCTCCCATTCGACTGAGTAACCCTTGTTCACATAATTCAAGATCATAATGCTGCCCACCCGAAACGCCGTATGTAGCAACCCAAGTCCATCGTAAGCTTCCATCGCTTAGAAGCGTTCCTTCATTCTCGCCGCAACCGTCCGGAGGTTGCCATACACCTTGCCAGGCGGCTTTCCGAGAATCAAGCTCACAACCGACTCTCGTGCGAGGTGAATGTTCTTGAATCCACCCAAGATGTGAATCTTGGAGTCGGCCAGCACGATTCGGGTTCTGCTGGCGTTCTCGATGGCGAACTTTGTCTTTCCATCCTTGCCAGCAATACGTCCGATAGCACGAGCCTGGCTGTCGCCGTGCATTGTTCGCACATCCTTGATCTCAAAGGTCTCGATGTAAAGGTCGTCGAGTCGTAGCAGCGCAATAGCATCGTCCACATCGAAGCCGAGGGTGAAAGCCTTGACGAAATCCTCTCCCTTCTGCAGCGCTCCGGAATCAGTGGTGTGCTTTGATGACCTCAGTTCGACTGTCTTTCGCTTAATGTTCATTCGGCATTGCAGCTTGAGGTGCTCGACGAGAGGAGGGTAGATGGAGGTCCAGGACTGTTTTAGAGGTGTCATTCGATGAGGAGGAATAGGGATCTTGCGAGTCTCGACCCTGGTGACGGGATCCTGTAAAGAGGGTTAGAGTCAAGATTACTGAATGTGATGGCTCAACAGGTGGTCTCACGATATCTCTAGCGGGCGCAAATCGAGGTCGTCCCTCTTCATCGATAGCCATGCCATCCTCGTTGCTTTCCACCACAGGCACAAGAACTGAATCGGCAGGTATAGCATCAGGAGCATCTAATAGGAACTCCTCGTCGTTATCTGGATCAGAGTCAGACATTGCCTCTGCAACCCTCTCGGCTCAGAATTTTTTTTTTTTCTTACTTACCTTCAACTGGGAGCGGAACATCAATGGCGAGCGGGGCATCCTCCGCCATCTTCAGCGCTGTCGGCGCGGGCATTTTGAGATGGATCAAGGAGTTTCTTGGTAGAAATATAAGACAAAAACTCAAGAGTCGTACTTTGGCAGATTTCCGTCAATACTGGTCGCAAAAAATCGTCGAGATCAGATTCACTTCTCAGGGTATTGAAGGTCGGTTTGGTGGGGGCGTTGGATTCGACTTTCCCACACCGAACAAAATTTTGTGTGGCTTATCGCAGCTTATCGATTGGTTCGGTGTCTCCAACGGCTAGGCGCGTCATGGAGTGACTTTTCCGCCCAGAAATCATGGAAGGTGCTGCTTTAGTTAGCATATGCTGTGACGGAATCTGTCGCTCACTTATCGCCGACTCCTCCATCTGTTCGCTGCAACCTTAAACCTTCCAACTTCCACTATCTTGCCTTTTCCACGCTCTCGGTGTCGTATTGTCCTCCAGGCAGGCACCATGATGCTGGAATGATGGCTAAGGGCATTCCCTCCTCTTTGATCGGGCGCTGCTTTGGGATCTCCTTCAACTCTTCTCCAGCAACGACTGCTTCAATAGCTCTGCGTACTGTTGCAGAAGCCAGTGGGAGATGTCCGTTGTCACAACCGCCCTTCTCGCCCTCCAATCTTCGATTTACTCATAGCCAGCGACAATGGCAGTTCTTCGATCGAATCGCCTACAGTAGTGCGCCGGCATTTTCACTGGGTCATGCCATACAGTCTCGACAATCCGTCACCAAGCGCACAACCCCTCTTACGACCCGTTCTTCAGCCCATCAACCATTCCGCATATCAACATGGCCATTGACATCATGGCAACATCGGTTCTACAGTGATAGTGGTAGCGGCAATGGAAATAGGTCAACGTGCTCCTGCGGCAAGGATATCACAAACATTTCACCTACGCCTGTTAAAACCACACAAGATTTGAAGAAGGTGAAGGCTTCCACATTGCACGAAACAACTAAAGATGCCTCAAGTCAAGCCGCCCAGTCCGGGAAGCCAGACTCCCAAGGGACTCCAGGGACGGATGCCGAGCCAGCTTCTTACATGTCCTACCTACATCTACCTAAGATGCCGCACCGGCCAACTAAAGAAGAACTGCTTGAGGCCGCCAATGGCTTCTGGCAGCGACTCAAGGTTCGTCTAAAGTGGGTGTCAATCAGGAGTATGAGGCCATGGAATATCGACGAATGGGGTGCCTTCGTTTCGTGGTTTCTTTTTGGTCACCTCCTTTGGATTCTTGTTGGAACAACCACATTTTTCTCCCTCATCATCCTCTCAATCAACACCGTTGTTGCTCAAGGTATGGCATTTTTCTTAGGTATATCAACCAATCTCTTGCTAATGTATTACAGAAACCCTCGCCCAATGGGTTGGTGACTATCTTACCCAGTCTGCAGGTGTTACCGTTGTCTTTGAGTCTGCTATTGTTCCCAAGTGGCGTGACAATGTCATCTCATTCCGCAATGTATTCGTATCGCGACGTCCTGGTCAGGGTACCGTCTCCTCCGTGAGTAAGGGTTCGTCAGATGCTGCCGCTGAGGCTGCTGCTGGCCGCAAAGCGGACTTGGAAGCATCTGAAATCGAAGACGATGGAAACTACACTCAGTTTGACGTCACGCTTTCAACTGTCAATGTTACACTGTCGTTCTTGAACTGGTGGAATGGAAAGGGGCTACTCAAGGACGTTGAGATCAAGGGTGTTCGAGGTGTTATTGACCGAACCTCGGTGACCTGGCCGGTCGAGGAGATCGACCCCCTATCGTATCGCCACAAGCACCAACCAGGAGACTTTGAAATCGAGAAGTTCAAGATGGAAGATCTTCTGCTCACCGTTCATCAACCAGGCGGATTCCGGCCGTTTTCTGTCAGCATCTTCTCTTGCGAGCTGCCTCAACTCCGCAAGCAGTGGCTCTTCTACGATTTCCTTTCGGCCAACCACATGTCAGGGTCTTTTGATGGCTCTCTCTTCACAATCCACCCCCGGCAGGTTCATGGTGTAGTTCCCAGCGGCAATGGCGATCCAGAGGCTTCAGTTGGCTTTGGCGACCCTAAGGCTTGGAAGAAGTTCAGCCGACTCCGAATTGATGGGTTAAAGATAGACCACCTCAACCGTGGTGTTGAGGGACCCTTTGGCTGGATCTATGAGGGAAATGTTGATATCGTTTCCGATGTCATGTTCCCTGCTGACACTGATGAAAGTATCACCAAGGTTATGGCCGACTTCTACGATCAACTTGAAGAAATAGTCGACACCAACAGGCACCGCTTCATGCGCAACATACAAGAACAAGGTCCTGCGCTTCTGACATCGGGGCATCTCTCGGACTCGGCCGGGGATATTCACGACGACAAGCCAGTCGACGAATCGCAGACCGGCGAAGATGAACGACGTTACCTGATCATGGACCTACGAATTTCTATGAACGATGTTAAAGCCGCAGTGCCTATCTTCACCAAAGATATGTCTTACGTGAACCAGGCACTTGTTCGACCCATTGTTGCTTATATCAACGCCAAGAAGACGTATATCCCGATCAACTGCCGTATCGTGAAGCGAGCTAGCGATTTCGACGGCAGTTGGTCTATCTTTGACTGTGGTCTCATGAACGATATGTCGGCGGAGACGTACGATGCATTTGCAAGCGATGTCGAGAACCAGCAGAGTCGTGTTCGGCGGTTCAAGAAGGTTGGATTCTGGACCTTGTCGCTCGCTGTCCATGCCCTCTTCATGGGCATGGCGGGCAACGTGGTATGAGCAGTTACTGAACGGTTCTCATCCTGCTCTTCATGCAACTTTGCTCCAGCTTTTTGGGGCTTATACGTCTGCAATTGACACATGTGCGACGTTGTATAATGTTAAAAGGCGTCGTTTGAAGATAACGACAATGTAAACGAAAGGCAACAAAGGCGTTTAGGGTTCTTGCTAGGACATGACTGGCTGTTACTGGCGTTGATGGATTTTTATATATGAACGACAAGACCTCGTCCATGATTTGACTCTACTCCTTAATGTATCTCGGGAGCAACATGATGGGCGGGTGGCTGATGAGATACCCTTGCCGTACAGGTAATGTTCATCAAACACAAGATAGCACACAAATAGCCTCCTGTACACGAATGAACATGATCTATGAGCTATACAGAATGACTTGACTCTCCCAAATTCTTCAGATGTAATACATGGTTCCCTCTAGCTTTTCTCTACCTAGTTGTTACGAATCAAGGCACTAACCAACCTAGATCTAAGCAATCCATGCAGTATAGACCGTTTAAAAACAATTTCCATCTACCGAGCCCACGGATGGGAACTCTAGTATACTAAGAGCAAAAAAAAAACATGCTATGCCGAACGTGTTTCGCCATCGTTCCTGTATATGATCCCTGACGCTCTCCACTCTTCCGCGCATTAACCACTTTTTATATGTTTGATGCTTCCCCCCTTCTGGTGCACCGCCCTCACACTCTACTGCCCCTGTTCTATTCGAGCACCTGGAGGGGACGCCGTAGAACGCCAGTGTGATGTGTGCGTCGACGGCATGCCGCGAGTTCGCCACGTTGGGCGAGGAGGCAGACTCGCTAGGCGGGGACAGGTATGTATAAGCCGAAGCTGGAAGCGGCGGGCCGGGGTACCGGACGGAAGCTCCCCTTTCTTTGTTGTTGAAAACCGCTTCACATAAAGTCATCACTAGAGATAAGTCAGTACGACTATTATCCTCGAGTCGTAGGGGTTAGCACTCACTCTCCAAAGTCATCGGCATCCTCGTAGGTGGCAGTGTCCGCGACGTTAGCACGGCCAGCGACGAGGGAAGTCTTTGTCTTGGCAGCCTTGGTCTTCTTGCCGCCCTTGTCAGCAGCCTTCTCCTCCCTCATCTTCTCGTTACCCAGGGCAGTCATGGTACTGGCGAGCTTCTTGATCTGCTCGCTGGACATCTCCTTGGCAAGAGCCTTGGTGAAGTCCTGGAGGAACAGGCTGTAGTGAGGGTTCTTTGCGTTAGCGGTGATGATGGGGCCTAGGATGGTGCGGAGGCTCTCGAACTGAGCCTTGGTCTTGGGCTGGAAGAGAGGCAGCTTGGAGATATCGACGGTGCTGGAAGGGTCGTTGGAGTCGACAACAACAGCAGCAGGACGGGACTTAGCACGGCCAGCGCTGATTCCGATGTCTCCAAACATGTCGGCGGCGTGGGCGAGATCGGCCTCCTGCTCGGTACGTCGAAGTCGCTCACGCTTCTCGGCTTCGGTCTCCTCGAAGACCTCGACGTTGTTGGCCTCGGCCTTCTGCTGGGCACGTTCAGCCTGGTGCTCGGCGATTCTCAGGCCCTTGGGCTTCTTGGCGGCGGCAGCGGCAGCGGCAGCCTTCTTCTTAGCCTCGGTGGCCTTGCGCTCCTTCTCGCGCTCTGCCTCGGAGTCATCGTCGGCATCCCATGAGTCTAGGACCTGGACAGAGAAGGGACCATGTCAGTCGGATGTGAAAGTTGAAAATACGGGGAACTTTTATGAGACAAAGACTTACATCGCCATCGTCCTCTTCGTCGTCAAACTTGCGGCGAGACGCAGCGGCGGCAGCGCCGACCTGGGGAGAACCGGAGGAGCTGCTGTCGTCGCTCTCCTCATCGTCTATACATGGGTCGGTTAGCAAGAGATTCTTTTATGATGTTCCTCGTCAGGCAAGGATCGAGCCGGATGACCCCGCAAAAGTCCATCTTGCGATAAGACGTCACGATAATCTGTGTAAAGGATCCAGATGTTTGGAGGGTGTGGTGTTACGTACCCCACTTCTTAGGAGGCATGATGTCGGTTTCTGGCGGTACGATGCGGTACGGTAGGTGAGGTGTTTGGTGGTTGCGGAAGTTGAAGTTGCAGTGGGTGCACGAATGTGTAAAGGGGGAAGTTTTGTGTGAGTTGTGCGCGCGTGTGGGTGGGTGTTGATGCTGCGGTACAAAACGGGTCGAGGATGGATCTTGATGGAAGCAAGGAACAAAGGAAGGAAAGAATACGTGAATTAGAAAAGTCTTTATTTATTCTTTTCTTGATCTAAATTAACATGAAAAACTCATCAGTATAGTTTATTGATCCTAAAACTACAGTCTAAAAGTCAAAAATATCGGATATCAAAAAGTAAAATATCTCGTCAGGCACAAAGGCTTCCATTCCAACCCAAGGCTTCCATCGACTTTAGGTGGGATGGAGGGGTAAGTCAGTGACGGGGCATGAGGGGCAATTTTTTGGGCCGAATTTTTGATCGAATTTTTTTGGCGCGCTTTTTCCCTCTCGTCTCCTCAGACCCGGCATTTGACGTCAGTCATGATAAACTGACCGTCCATGTGATTCAACAAACGAATCTCCCATGCGATTGTATTCTCATGGAACGTTGTTGATTATAAAATATTGGTTTTCTTATCAGTCACTTGCTCTTTGACCCTACTTCTACGTGCCCAGCCAGTCAAGTCGTACATTAACCTCGCTACTGAGAAGATTTGGAGAGATCGTACAACTATTCCCCTGTATTTTGGCAGACTTGGACATATGAGTCACTTGAGGCTCGACCGGGTCGTTTCTTCTCGATCCCTGAGACTTAGACGTCAAAGTCTTGGCGCTGTAAGCGTGGATTTCCGAGGCTGTCCTACCCGGTACCTTGAAACACCATGTGTATTCCACTTCAGGAATGGTAGGAAAGAAACTTGCCATCCGTTCCATAGCATTTGGATATGTTTCTCGATTTTCTACTTAGCTGTTGGATATAATATATTTAGTTCATAAGTTTTCTGGAACAGGTAAAGCCATACGTGAGATCTGGTGCATAGTTCTGTTGTTATCAAGATAACCCGGTTGATACGTTATAACACGCGAGCAACCAAATATTCAGCCTTCCACTGTTTCCAAAAGAGATCTCTTGATTTTTCACCTAACAAGCGAAAAGAACGCAATCCATGCCCCCCCGAGAAAATTCATGAAGGTTATTTTTGTGATATATCCCGTGTTATGTACTATAAAGGTTACATCACCTGTATGGGGTCCAAGTAAATATCTCTACGTTCAACATCAAAGGATAGTACAGTTACTCTTGCATAATAATTTACACCGGCTCTAATCATCATAGTGATCTACCAACACTCGCTAGGAAATACACGGCTTCATTATCAAGTATGAATCCTTGACTTGCAAGCACGTGGGTCATAGAGGCGTGGGTGTAAGTCATGATCTCTAGAGTTAGCAACTAAACGAGAATAAGCTTGAGCAGATGACCATTATCATTTTACTGATTCATCCAGTCACCACTTATTTGTAACCCGAGAATACCCCTATCATAAACTTACAGGCCAAGGGTACTCGGGGATCTGAGTACACGAACGCCGATACCCTTTCTAGATGCCTGGGCCCGCGATTTCATGTACTAGGTAGTCTGGATATCGAAAAATCCCGATGTTTACTTCAGCTGAGCCCAGCAACTCCGCAGCGACTCGGAACTTAGCAAATTTGCTACTGCAAAAACTCGCGTAGATGTTCAAAATAGGCCCGTTTGTAGCACGTGCCATCCAGCCTTGTCGTTGATGTCAGAACGCGAGTGATTCATAAGAGTTTGAGTCTTTGTAAGTGCCAAGATCCGAATCCTCCCGATCAACGTCTCTCACGTGGGAGCAGCAACTTTTGAGCCGCCCACTGATCAAACTTCCACCAAGCTCCCGATTTAGATCTTCGGGAACGCCTTCTAGCGCTTGATTGACCTGATTGACCCAATGGCTTGGGCCAATGCGGACCTCCGTCACCATGACAAAGACGTCCGCCCGTCGCTCGTCTCTGCGTCTTGTCTAGGCTAGAATTAGCCCCATTTTTAGCTAGTGTGCGGCCCAGAGTGCCGCATACGCCGCTCACCTTGATTCTTCCCGGTCTGTCTTCGTGACCTTTGTAACGTCTCTCGTCAGCGAGTTTCCAGCCGAATGAAGGCGGCACTTAGAAATCTTGCTCATACGGAATCATACTTGCTCCCTTGCGGCAAATTGGAATTCTAGATTGAACCCAAGGGGGGGTCTGGATGGGAATGGCGCCCTGCTTGCGGGCACGCCTCTCCGGAAGCTTTCGTCTATGGGATATATAAAAGTCCAGCTGAACCTCCTCAGGCAGAAAGCTTTATTACCATGCTATCTTCAATATCAAACAATCATATTCATCACTGATACTACTAAGCAGATATCTGCTATACCCACCTACACCCAAGACCTCGAGAGTCTTACTCATCACAATGCTGTCAACTCAACACAGTCAAGCCTCGAGACAGGCTGCTCAGCTTGGAAAGGCTGCAGCTGTTGGCTATATCCGCACTGTATCCTCATCCTCTCTCATGAGGAGTCCCGTCGCCCTTCGAGTCGGTTACGCCGCATCCCAGCAACATCGACTCTTCTCATCGACACCTACCAACCAGCTCCGTGACTTCTTCCCAGTCAAGGAGACACCACATATTCAAAAGACCAAGCCAGCATGGCCACACGAGGGTTACACATACGAAGAGATGCAGGCCGTCGAACCCGCCCACCGACCGCCCCAGACTTTTGGCGACTATGCGGCCTGGAAGATTGTGCGCTTTGCCCGGTATTTCATGGACAAGGCGACGGGTATGGATCGTGAACAGAAATCCGACACGAGTAAGCCAACTACCGCTATTGCGGCTCAGAAGCCACTCACCGAGGCCCAATGGGTAAGTCCTACCCCCTACCTGCGCTCTGAATGCTGAATTCATAAGCTAACGTGGAAAAGCTGGTCCGGTTCATCTTCCTCGAAAGCATCGCTGGTGTTCCAGGCATGGTCGGAGGCATGCTGCGCCATCTCGGTAGTCTTCGACGTATGAAGCGAGACAACGGTTGGATCGAGACACTGCTCGAGGAGAGTTACAACGAGCGAATGCATCTTTTGACATTTATGAAGATGTGCGAGCCTGGCTGGTTCATGAAGACGATGATCATTGGCGCCCAGGGTGTCTTCTTCAACAGTCTGTTTGTCTCATACCTCATCTCGCCCAAGATTGTCCACCGATTTGTCGGCTACCTTGAGGAAGAAGCTGTCCATACCTACACTCGCTGTATCAAGGAGATTGAGGATGGCAACTTGCCCAAGTGGACCGACCCCAAGTTCCAGATTCCTGACATTGCCATTCAGGTGGGTGCTTATACATATCCCGACATGATGCAAATGATCTGACTGACTTGGTTTTAGTACTGGAATATGCCTAAAGAACACCACACAATGAAGGACTTGATCCTTTATATCAGAGCCGATGAGGCAACACACCGTGGAGTCAACCATACTCTTGGCAACCTCAACCAGAACGAAGATCCGAACCCATTCGTGAGCGAATACAAGGATCGAGAGCCACCCAAGCCTGCAATGAAGCCCGCTGGCTATGATCGAGTCGATGTCATCTAAAGACCCTCGTCGAAAAGACCTCTCGTGATTTGATGCGAGTCTGTACTAAAAGTTATTTTGTTTGTTTAAGATGATAGATGGAGGAAGTATGTGTATTATTAACTGTTTGCATATGATACCACTGGGAAAACTGGCGTTTTGAAAGGCCCCAAGGGTGAGTCTGTTGGTATTTTTTCTTATAAAGATTGGAAATTTGGTGGTACTTGGGGCATGGAATCCCTACTCTTGATGGGCACAATGGAGCATTGATCTAGATTGCTGAGAACGCACAGCATCTTCCAGTGGTAAAATAAATTTGGATCACACGAATTCAGAGTCTCACATGTGAAAGTGAGGTCAAAGGAGAAATCACTAGAATAAATTCGAAAAGTGTCAAGTCAATCACGCTACACTAACTCAGAGAGGAATACAAATTGTAACAATTACTCAATAGGAAACTCGTAATTCTCATGATACGTAAGTGATCCAAAGAAATTCCGCATCATTTTTCACTCTTGATCGCCTCAATTTCGCATCTCGAGCTTCCTGCCTATTTGGGCAAGCGGAATTCCGTTAACGTTAGTTAAGCTTCTTTTCTCCGGTCCGGACCGCGTCACCAAAGGCTCGAATCTGCCTTGCGAGGATCCTCAAACGCCAAAGGAATAATCGGCTGTCACCGTCACCGTCACCGAAAGTATGAAAAGCAGGGGTAAGCTGAAACTGATGTCACGGCATATCATCATTCACTCACCTTGCTTAGCTTACACATAATACTTTTTTATCGTCACGCAAATCATTCTCTGACGGAAAAAAAGAAGAACAACCTACACAGCCTTGGATTGTGGAGAAGTCGCCTAGGTCAGATCGTGGGCCGCGTGTAAGGCTGGGGGCGGTGTAAGTGAAAAAGTACGTACTCTTTTACTCCAACGGGCTGTTGTGGAAGAATGAGTGGTTTGCGTGCGAGGTATTTGCGCGAATAACTGATGATCCGAAACATGGATAAAGTCATTGGAAACTTGGTGACCTTGTTTTAGATCCTTCTCCACCAAGCCAAGTCACCAACCTCTCTATAGTATGCTGTCTGGTCGTTCTCTGTCCGGGGGCTTGGTGTTGTGGAGAGACGCGCTAGAAGAATCGCATCTTCGAGAGGCAGTGCAGTGGTGACAGGGTTGACGACGATCCAGGGACAGTCTGACTGCAAATATCTATTATAAGCTCTGACGATTGTACTGCGTATTACTACGTATTACTAAGGTGACTATAGAATTCTACGGATGTACCATACCCGTCGGCTAGTGGACGGCTGGTATGATGTGAGTGTCTATTACAAGGGAGATGAAAGAGGAGAAACGCGACAAATAACGTGAGATAGTATAGTTGAAATGTGATTCAGCCTTGCTTTGCAGTTATGTAACAAGCAAATAGTGGAGAGTTGAACTTCATTTCTCATTAATCCCGGCTTAGGGCATGCTGATTCGACAACAAGCGCGCGTCGGAGATTGATGTTGAGAGAGGATAGAAGACATTTAATACAAGGTTCACTAAATCCGGCGATTTTCTCTCTAGCAAAACTCTAATGACAGGACCGTCCACAAGGGCATAGCCTTGCAATATTCTGTTTGTGGTGATTGTTATCCATGGATGCAAGGGATGGATAGATACTTGGTTACTGCCAACATGCTCAACGCACATACTGGAGATATCACAACAACAAATAAATATGAATACAACGTAAATGATGAGTTGCTGTAACTTCCTACATAGGTAGTTAATATCTCATGCTGTTTGCACATGCAAAAGTGCCTCTAATACTTAAGGTGCTAAGTTAAGTGCAGGTAGTGCTGATGCTCATTTACCTTGCCGCCAATCCTAGACAAGAAGATACGCATGGGACCACGGGACCCGTTCTTGATATTGAGTGCATTGATTGAATGAGCGGATAAGTGTCCAACGGCTTGCTAGAAAATGCGTAAATACCAATGAAACGGTGATAGCTGAGAACACCGCGTCACTGTACCTAAAGTAGTTTTGAAGTTTATGCTCAGTAAAGTTGTGTGCATGTACGAGTCTGATTCACTTTGTCTTAGGTGTATCGTCGTCTTCTTTCCCCTTCTCCTCCGTCTTCACGATCTGTTCTCATCTGCATAATACAACACCGCCAAATACCATGTTCCTTTACCGATATCACGATTGACATCAGCCCGGCAAACGACCGACCTCGCTTCCGACAAATCAAAAGGACCTAAACAACCCCAGCCCAGGCAATGTTAAAATTAGCAAAGCCATAGTATTACTAACACACCGTCCTGCGTCCTGTCACGACTCGCAGAAGCGAAGCTACCGGTACTGTACCGACAGTTCGTTGTATCGTTCCTCGTTCCTCGTACCTTACCTTACCTCACATACCCTAGCTTGAGGCCCCATTCGTTCGACGTGTCTCTGCACAGCCTCGCCCACCCGCCGCACCACTTACTTTGGCCCTACTTGGAGCATTACAGTACATTTCTCGAGCTAGGGATCTTGTGCGTTAGACTAGACGCCTGTCCTGTCTGTAGATCTACCCCATCTCTGTGGACTGGGCTTCTATTGGAATTCTCGACCAAAGGACCAGCCACAGACAAACCAGAGAGACTCATCCGTTCCAGCGCACCAGTGATGAGATAGCCGCCCAGCTTTCTCTCCCTCTCTCTCGCCGGCCTCGTCTCATCCCATCTTTATCCCACCGTTTCTTAGAGCTCACCTAAAGCACCAGAATCTTACAAATAAATTGTCGGGGCCTTGGCGCTTTACTCCAGAACCCAGAAGCACTGACCTGACCGACCTACCTTATTAATTTTACCGCCTGTCTGCTTCAGGTTGCTTTGCTCTGCTCTGCTCTGTTCCGACTCTCGTTTCGCTTGCAGTGCATGTGCTACATACCCGCCGCACCGCATCCCACCGCAACCCAATAAACTCAACTCCACCATCATCTGCGCTTCCAACACGACACGATCAAACAACACAATATTTCAGCACTTATCATCGTCATACAGCATTCGCAATCCTCTTAATAGCGTCGCATTTCTCTGCTTAAAGCTATCCGCTATTCATCGCGCGCTTCGCAACCCCCTCCACGCGTCGGCCGCCGTGATAGGACGGTCCCCCGCCCATTGCATCACCCTGTGAGCGCACAGCCCCCCGGCATCGCCACGGTGCCTGAAGGCTGATTCCCAAAGTCTGCCTCGTCGGGTCGGGTCTTGTCTTGCTTCGTCTGCTTCTAAACTCGGCAACATCATGGATCAACAAGCTCAACGCGGCCGGTCACCCTCGGCCGGTCATCAACAGTCTCATATAAACCATTCCCACTCCCCGTCGCCGACGCCCTATCAGCATAATGATCCATCCATCGGTCTCGGTCTCACACTCGACCAGTCTGCTCAACAGTCCTACGAGTCCTTCAATAATTCAGGCTTTCTAAGTCCTCAGCAATCGCCTTCTTTTCTGCCTACTGCGCAACAACAGCAGCAGCAACAGAACAACTCTTTTGGCCAAGCCAACCTCTCCGACCCCGCTATTCTCGATCCCAATAACACCGCTTCATTTGCTCAGCAGCCTGCGAGCTCCGAGAACTCGCTGCCCTTCAACAACCAGGCGCAGACAGCTTACCTTTCGCCCAACCTCAACGATAACGACTTCTCTCTCTTCCCGACTACTAGCGGCCCGGGCGACCAATTTAACGCTCCCTTGTTTGACCAGCCTACGCTTAATCCCAGCGACATGAACGGCATGGCTTCACAAGGGCATCACTCGCCTACCCCTCCGCATCTATTCCAGCACGATCCTCAACAATCGGGTTCCGCTCACCAGTCGCCCGCCTTTAACCAGCATCAGTTCTCGTCTCCGCCCAGTGGCCACTCGCGACATGCTTCCCTCGGCCCTGGAGACGCCCTGCTTCCAAACCAAATAGCCGACTGGAACCAGCCTCAATTCCAGGGCCATCGTCGCACGCCATCTGAATACTCGGACGTATCGTCGGTTGCTCCATCGCCCAACCTTGTTAGCGCTGAATCCTTTGACACTGATATCGGTGGGCATTCGCCTCATCATCGTCCTTCGGATGGCAGTCTATACCAGGAAGTGTTGAGCATGAATAACTTTAGTCTCTCTGACCCTCAGGTCGGTGGTAGTCCTGGACATCAGGGCCGTAGTCCTTCTCATAGTCCTGCGATTAGTCCTCGCATTGTTCCACAGCAGATGCCCGACTTGAACCAGTTGAATCAAAACAGCTTTGGTTTGGCAGCTCCTAACCACCCATATGGAGTTCCCTCCAACTATCCCGACATGCAAGGGGCCGTCGAGGCCTTCCCTAGCCTCCAGCCTCCAGGTGCCGATTTGTCATCGCAAATGGCACCTCCTGCGATCAACATCGATTTCGCGCCCACCAATGCTAAGCAAGGTGCCTTTGATACTCCTAAATCGCGTATGGATCAAGATTCCTTGACCCCACCAGACAGAGGTATGTTGACATGAACTTGTGCTTGTTCAAACCATCTAACATCTCTCAGGCCGTCCTAGATCGCGTCCCCGTGCTGTGACGGATCCCTTCCATCCTGGCGGCGGTTTACTGGGCCGCCAGGCCAACGCCAACATTCTCTCACCTTCCCTAGGCTCCGACTTGTCATCGCGGTCAGATTCTAGGTCCTTGTCCCCTCTTGACAGACAGGCCGGGACTTCACCTTCTAGGAGAAGACAGTCGACATCCGCGGTGCCCAACAACGTGATCGCCTTGCGACTCGCCGACCCTGAGTACCAGAACAACCAGGACAGCGGCGCAGCTAAGCGTGTTCAGAAACACCCAGCTACTTTCCAATGCACCCTCTGTCCTAAGCGATTTACCCGTGCTTACAACTTGCGTTCACATTTGAGAACCCACACGGATGAGCGTCCTTTCGTGTGTACTGTGTGCGGAAAGGCTTTCGCCAGACAACACGACCGCAAGCGACACGAGAGTCTACACTCGGGCGAGAAGAAGTTTGTATGCAAGGGCGATCTCAAGGTCGGAGGCCAATGGGGCTGCGGCAGAAGATTTGCCCGTGCCGATGCTTTGGGCCGTCATTTCAGATCCGAAGCTGGTCGTATTTGCATCAAGCCTTTGTTGGACGAAGAGATGATGGAGCGGCAAAGACTTTGGCAGGAGCAGCGCATGCAACAGAATATGATGGCGGCCGCATCTAATATGCCCATGGATGGTGGCCCTCTCTATCCTATGGATCCTTCAGGCAACCCCATGCTTCCAGCAGCTCTTCTGGCCCAATATCCTGCCTTGGCTCAGTTGAATTGGTCTACTCCCGCCGGTGTGGACGATGAAGTCAGTGGTCGTTCATCTTTCGATGCTAGCGACTACGATGAAAATGACGATGGCGGATACGTCAGTGGCCCTGGAACAGGGTTTGGCGAGGGTGGTATGAGCCAAGGTTTCGGCGAGATGGGATACACGAGTGATTTCGGCGGCCGGTAGCAAGGGCTCCCTCATTACGAGATGCATGCCTCGTTGACGTGATCAATGTCTTTTTTTGCTTATTTGTTCCCGAACCCTTTACGACATTACAAAGACCTTTTTTGTTAGCAGCGTCCTTTTGCTTCTTCTTTTGTATCCTCCTTTTTGGATGGAACTTGATTTTGGATATCACGGGTATGGTCTGGGGGACCCTTGACGATGTGTGGTTACTATATCACCATGGCTATGTAAGCGGATTTGATTGAGGTGACTTTTTGCTTCTTTTTGGGGCGTGGTTGGGCATAGACGGTACGCGCATAGATACCAATCTGAGTCTGTTTTTTACTTTGAAGAAATGTATCTTTTGCTAGATTTTGCATGGCCTCAGTACATGAACAAATATTACATATATTCGCTATGCATTTGTTACCCATGAGGTCTATTGTAAATAGAAAGGATGTATAGGTATAAGACACCACACCAGGTCTTCATATAATATCCCGATAAAGACGATGCACAGAGATATTGATGTGAGACGTGTAACTAGCATTGATACCATCTATGCAAACACCATGGCCTATACCAACCGTCTAGGTATCCTTTCACTCACTGACTAACGCGCACCCGTTTTACCAGCCCTGACCTGTTAAAACCCTCCTCTTTGGATATCCTCATGTAGTCAGGGCGAAAAATGATTACAAATATTACTCCAAACCCAAGAAGGACTATACCCAACGCCGTGAAACACCTGTAGTGACCCCTTTCCTTTCCTCCTCTCCCTCCTCCTTGAGCCCTTGTCATGCTACCATGAGCGCTCGATGTCATAATCCACATAGCATATCATGGGATCATAGTCAAGGCCAAGTCCCATTATCGAAGGTCATCGCATCGGTGATCCAAAATAACCCTTGAATGTCTCAGCCATGAAATTCTCACAAATTTCGCGATGCACTTTTAACAACGACTCGGTGATAAACGGCATTAAGAGTGAATTGGCCTCGAGGAGAACCTCTTCATGAAACTCGAATTCGTCCCCCTCGGCTGTCACTGTGCTGCCCGATGCGGTACTGTCGGAAGCGGGCGATAATGGCCCGCTGGCTGCTCGGCTGCGCTGTAGTTGCCGCACCGTCCATTGGGCTCGAACGACGACACCCACGGGCGCTAAGGCCCGGGAACGGAGGCCATCGGGGATGGTCTGGAAGACAGCCTTGTACGAGATAGTTTTGCCTAGACCCGGGGCAAGACTGACGAGCTCCTGGAGCTCAAAGGCACGGAAAGTGTCGTCAAAGGGCCCGAAGAAAGGATCATCGGCGGTGTCTTCCGGGGCGGGTGCCACTTCTTCATAACTCGTCAATGTCCGGTGATGTGCGATAAATGGAGTGACGGTTTGCAAGGCGGCTACCACGGCGAAAGGAGGGAGGGTGCCCGGTATGGGGATGGAGATTGTGAGATGCTGTGTTGTGCGCATCTTATATGATGAATTGGTGTTGTAGAGAAGTGTTTGGATCCGTATAAAGGGCGGAAGAGAAGTTGAGAGCGCTCAGATGTCGTTGTTCCGCTAGATGATGCCCGTCTAACGCTGAGAGCTAGAGTTTGGTGATATTGGTGATGGCGAATGTCCTGATGATGATAGATTTATCCTGATGAGGCATCCAAAGGTGGACATGATGATTAACAATGTCGAAGCTGGCAATTATTATTATTCCACTGTCGGGAGCTGAAATAGAAGAGCCAAGATGAAGAGCAGCAGAGCAAAGAGAGTTGATAGATTTGCAACGCTCAACTGCTCCACTGCGACATGTAAGACGAGAGGATGGATGGATGTGACAGTTTAAAACAGGGATTGCAGTTGACCAAAGAATAAAAAGAATGAATAACAGAAAGTCTGCGCCTCACAGACGCTGCTTCATTGAGAGCTTCCTCTCTCGTCCTTCCATGAATCAATCGGAAGTTGGACAATCCGACTGGCGATTTATGCGCGGCTTCTGCTGTAGTGGTTGACAAGCGAATAGGCGCCCGCGCGTATCGGAAAACAGTCACAGTCAGCTCTTGGGGTCTCACAGCCCTTGCACCTGCGTATGCCTCTGAGCGTGAGCGAGAGAAGAGGATGATGGATGTGTTGCGTTGCGTGTGTTGGGTAGAGTTACGTTGAGTTGAGTTGAGGCTAAACCACCTGAATGGTGGCTGAAGGGATGCAGGTGGGATAAAAATATACCAGGTAGGTACTAGGTACTGCTGTACTGTACCTGCACCGTATAACAGGCGCCGTAGGCGGGGACAAAGGTGGCTGAGGCCCTGTACTGCCGGCAGTTTTTAGAGGACGGGACCTAGACAGACAGAGAAGAAGCAAGCAAGATATAGTGGAGAGGAGAGAAGTTGATAATTATGCAAAATGGGCAGATCTGATCCCATCTCTGGAGAAATAATTACTTTTCTCATTGCAGACAGTTGAATACGACCTTGCCATCTCTGCAGTACGGTATTTCGTGATAACTCTAGACCACGCCTTCAATCAACTTAAAGTTAAGATAATTTACGGTTACGGAAATGGCGAAGCATCCACAGACAGGCACTTAAATTTATTTGGAATACCGTCCAGTCACCTCAGCTTATCTCCCATATCGAGGCGCAAGTCCGGCTGCCTTTTCACATGATTCGTCAATCACCTGCCATAATAGAAAACGTCTCCGACGAGGCCAAGCCGAACTCATGAGCACGGCCATCATCATCCATGCTTCACAGTACAGTATCAGACTGATTGAGTGCGATATGCTGCAGCCAATACCCAAAGAGGGCACTGACACAACTGACTTTTTGAAAAAGAACGAACCAGAACAGGTCTCGCCCTGTCGATCTTGCTCGACAAAACGACCACAAGCATACAAAGATAGTGGCCGAGGTCGATTTACTCAGTCCTCACTCCGAGGCTGCCGTGCCATTCATGGCCCGATCTGGTTGACCTCCGATCATCTCCGTTAGAACTGAGGACCCTGATCGGCCCCATTGATCCATGCAAAACGTTTGAGAATAATGTTTTTCCGTGTCTTGATCAAGAGGCGCCAAAGCTGCTACGAGGCTACGAGCGGGGAACTGTGGTGCTAACATGTATCAAAGCCTTAAACCCGAACGAGTCGCGTGAGGTTCTGGCTTCATGTGCTTGATGGCAGGTCGTTGAAGACGGAATATGGAACTGCGGCCCGTCTTGCAGGTCTAAGAATAAACTCACTTTCTTACCGGCAGTGGGCAGTACTAGGCTGTGAACAAGGCAGGTCTAAGACAACCTCCTGGGTTAGGTGCAGAGCTATCTCGGGCGACTTACCTGCAGCTATCATAGTCAGGAACAAGTGCTCTTTGAATAGATACATACCAAACCTGTAATCGAGCAGCATGGCATTGTCTTTGGCTATGACCTGCTGCCCATGGTTGCTCATGCATCTAAATGCCAGGATATGGGTCGTGCCAGTCGCTGAGTGCCGGCTTACCTATTACCCAATATTCGGGAGAGACAGAGACGGGCAGCTAAAGAAGAACCGTCCGATGTCTTGCAGTCTCTTCTTTTCAGATTCTATCCCCCTCCAGGTCCATCAAGCCTCATTCTGATGACGATGACGGTTTGTTTCAGGTCTGACCGCCATGAGATGTTGGGCTGGATGTGCAAGCGATTCTACCTGCTTCGTTGCTTTCTGCGGGGACAAAATCGATAAAATGTAATGTAATGTACTGTAATGCATGAAAGCGGCCCCTTCAACGGTCCACGACGGCCACGTCGCTGTTGTCGTCGATCCCGGCTCATAAGGACCAGATGGCATTGAATCTGAGGGCTTTTTGGACGAGGTTCGGCGCATCGCACGGCGTAGGACAGGAGGCGGTGAGAGTTTGGCGATTCCTATTCGAGCCAAGCTCTGGCCTAGGATGATGCACAGGGTTAAGGACTCGCATCAAGCGCAGGGACTTGGAGGGGCATCTGCAGTATCCTTGTAGTCCTGTGGATTCGTGGAGTCGTCCCAAGCCTTCACCTGCGGGTAGTTCCCGACCGCCTGCATGTAACCCGCATGGCAACGCACGCAGTGACACACAAAGGACAAAGGGCCCCAGTCTATGGATACGACTGGCACAGCACGACGCGGGAGAGCTTCGTCGTAGTTCCCCTCGGAATGCCGTAGAAAATACCTCAGACCAAGTGTGTTGTTTGCCGCTAAACTTTGTATCGAGTACCGTGGTTGCGTTCCATCGTAAAGGTTAAGGTATCGGCGTCTTCTTGTCTAGCCTCCTTCGGGCCCTTCCATACCCGCTCCTCCAATTGCCATTAGTGTATTTACGACTTTGGTGCAATTGAGGCGACAATAACAGCCGATGATCTCGAAGTAGTTCTTGGCTAGTTGATATTAGCATGTGAGTCCTGACGGCATGGTCGTCGTGGGAACTAGACGCCAGGGTGTCCCACAAAACGGTGATCCAAGGCTGAGGGAAAAGGAAACCTGGAAGACGCGGGGAACGGGAACGGGAGGTCTACCGCAGTCTCAAGCTGAAGCGAACTTGCCTTACCCTCGAAGCACGCTACCAGGCATAGGTATGTATGTGTTGGCCCCATACTCATGTCTATCTGCGAGAAAGAGAAAGACACAGGACGGGCATGTAAGGAAAACTCAAGTTGTGTTAGTGAGACACATTGTGTGCGTCTGTCTATGTTGTCGTACCCCTCGGCCTCGAGGTAGCAAGAAATGCCACACCATGTCTCAAAACCAAAGTTGATATTGGCCCGCCGTGGAACAGCCAGGCCCCGCGTGATGTCACAAAGATCGAACGACCACGCCAGCGTCTGTTGGATTTACTGTAGCACTATCCGTAGGTCCGAGATGGAATGCATCATCGATAGAGTGCTCCTTGTACTACTCGTGAGTCAACCTCTCTCGAAGTACCGGTACTGTAATAGGCCTACCTGTCTTGTTGGGGCACCGAGTTGATAGTGGTGACTTTCAGGCGTTGCCGTGCTGCACATATGGGCCTACTGTACATGCCATACAGCAGGTTACAGTAGCAAGATCGAGGGGAGATCCTAGTCGCGGGAAGCATGTTGGGTGCGGCGCATATGGTTTCAGGCATTGCGACCCTTCTTTTCAGGATTCTACTTCTCCAATTAGTGGAATGCACATGTGAGATTTGGGGTGGCTGGGTCGAGATGAAGCTGGCAGGTCATTGGGCACCAGATTCTAGCAAAGTCCATGAACATGTCCCTCAAAGGGATGGATCTGATCCAATCCAACCACGCGTTGTGCTGCGGCCTGACCTTGCAGACCTGCCTGCACCTGCATCAACATCAACGGGCTCCCGCGTGGTTGGCTGACCTGGATCGAGTGGATCGTACGTGCATGTGCAGCAACACGACAGCCCAGATGATGTTTTGGTGGAGGTCGTGATGTTGACAAGTGCACGAGTTGATGTCGTTCAAGACGATAAATGACTGGATCAAAGTTGAGACTTGGAAAGGATTTTCTCTGTTCAAGTGGCACGGGTTCTAACGACAGAAGCGAGTGGGTGTGCTGAATCTTGAAAGAGGGTGCACTTTAGTATTCATGGGTCTGGTGATAGTGATAGTGATAGTGGGAAGATGTAATGGGCAACCAATATTGGCGTACCTAGTCTTTCGCAGACCAAAAGATCCATCATATTGATAGGTTGTATTGTCTGTAAGGCATTGTATCTGGTCTTGAGAATGCCTCAACTCTTGAGGAAAGTATAGTAGAGTATTCTCGAGTGTAGGCCTCTTGTGATAGACATGAGCATTTCAGATTGCCGTCCTACAGCTCAGCCTTGATAAATCACAATTCGACTACTGATAAACTACCACTTTAGCTGAGCGCATCACCCCATTTTTGGGTACGTACTTCTACCGTAGGTAGATTCCCCAGGTTAGGTACCTTACCTAGATGCCCAGCACGTTTCTGCCCGGTGGCGGCATGTTTATTGCGGATTACAAGACGGAGTCATCAACTAGTTACACCAACCAGCTCGATAACGTGCCCAACCGAGAATCTCAGGAGGAGAAAAGGCCCCGACAACACAAAAAAAGGGATCACGGGCACGTCCCCCTGCTTCCCTCCACTGCCCACTGCTTGTCCCTCCCGCTGTCCCTGTCCTTTTCCCGCGATTGCCCGCCCACCTCTACCTTTCTGCCTGACTGGACCGACGACGCGACAGACAGACAAGACCAAGACACTTCTTAGCTTGCATCCTGTTAATGGGGCGGCACCAGCTTCCCTGTCGATTTCGTTGATTGATTCTGTCATTAATAACCAGTCGCCTTGACGCATTGTCCAAGTACAACATCTGAGCAATTCGCCTGCCCGACGATCTGAGCAACCAAATCCAGCGTCATTGGCTCGCGGCTACCGCTTGTCTTGGATCCCAGGTTATTCTTTCACTTTAAGGTGCCATTGCCCACCCAAAAGGTAGGGTATTGATTGAACCTATTACCGAAGCGACCTGCCCTTTATTCTGGGCTGCAAATCATCTACTCCCTCGTCACCGTGAATTCTCCCCCTCTTTTTCTCTCTTGCATCGAATCTTTTCTACACTTGCGAGAATTCATTTGAAGATTTGACCCTGCTTAGAGTGGCTTGTGGTCGTGTATTTGAGTTGAAGCTTATCCATTTACACAGCACGCACGCGGAAACTGGCCCCGACTTTGACCCCAAAAAAGTAGAGTCAAAGACCAGACGACGATCCGGCGACTGGGGGTGGTTGGTGAAAAGTGACAACGGCGCCGTCAGTTGGGTCGGTCGCCCAGGGTTTCGACAATTACCCTGGGAGTTATCTTTCGCCTACGCTCCTTTGATTTTACAACATCTCAACTCTTCATCTTTCTAACGACTCGATTTTTTTTACTTACCAGCGCGTCATCTTAACGATTTGACAAGTCCAACAACACATCTATCTCGTTGCACGACGTCGCATTCGATACCCTTGAATCAGATAGGACCCCTCACGTTTCGCGCTCGATATTGCTTTGGTTACGACTTACACGAAATATTTTACGACCTGGCGGATTCTTTGGCATCGAACATCAGCTTCAGCACCCTGCGTTTTTGGTGCACTGGCTCTCTCGATACCTCATCGCCTTTTGTCCTCAATCCTACTCATAGCTTCCATGTGTGTAACGTCGCCCCGTCTTCGCACGAGTTCCATTCTTCACAATGGCCGCGGCCGATGTTCTGGCGTTCACAGAGAGTTGGACAGGAAGCAGACATGATTTGCCTACCATCCGATGTTTATCAAATGCGCCGATCGAGTACTCCCTACTATTCCGACTAAGTCTCATTGCCCGTACTTGGGTCGTGCAAAGATTACATGAAAATGTATGTTCCGTCTTCTGGTCAAATTGTATAGTCGCAATTTACATGCTGTTGCGCTTTTTTTTTTTTCGTTTTCATGCTTCCTAGCAAGAGCTTAACGGACGATGGGTGGCGTTTAACGGCCGACCCCTCGATCAGCGGCCCGAACTTTAAGGGGAACCCCCCGCCACCCATTCCTGACAAGCTACTTGCTCCGGAATTGTAACACGTTTGAAAGTCTGTCTCATCTAACGTCATTTCACCTTATTCAGGTTCCTTCTTCACCATCACATCGCAAAGTGGCCGAGAGGCCGCTAACGATTCCAGATCACTCCCCACGATGGTATCGTCGCCTACCTAAGCCCTGCGACTCAACCATTACAACCGACAGCACAATGCCCCCAAGTGGCACCGACCGATCAGCCCACCGACGCCTCCCATCATGGTTTAACTCATCCTTACCACCTTCAAATACCAATCGAGAGCGTCGAAAACAGAATGACGATCTCCTTAGCGACCCCGCCTCGAATGTCCTCATCGACTTCAACTCGAACGAGGGCTTCTACGAAGCCGCCAAGAAGAGCAAAAAAGCCAAAGCCCCAACAGCCCCTCCTCCTCCGCCGCCGCCCCCTGCTGCTCCGCCAGCAGATGATGGTCAAAAGGATGACAACACCGGAGGAGCCAACGGTGGTAATGCTGCGGGTGGCGCTGGCGGTGGAAAAGGAGACGGGAACGGGAAGCCGAGTATTCCCACGAACTTCGACGCTTTTCAGGATATCAAACTCGGAGATGATAAATTGGATCTTGGCCTCGTTCCCCCGGCAGAAAAAATAAAGAGCGCGTTTGGTTCATGGGGTGAGAAATTCGCCAGTGCCACTGGATGGGGCTGGGGTGAAGGAGGAGGAGGA